>JAIUJO010002452.1:20000-32500 GCA_023846275.1 Vanilla planifolia
TCTTCTTCTTCTTATTCTTCTTCTTTCTTCTACTTCTTCTTCTTCTTATTCTTCTTCTTCTTCTTCTTGTCTTTCCTCTTCTTCATCTTATACTTCTTTTTCTCCGTCATCATCATCATCATTATCTTCGTCATCTTCTTCTTCTTCTTCTTCTCCAACTTTTTTTTCTTCTTCTTGTTCTTCTACTTCTTCTTTTACTTTTTGTTATTATTATTCTTTTTCTTCTTCTTCCTCTTCTTCTTCTTCTTCTTCTTCTTCTTGTATTTCATCTTCTTCTTCTTCTTCATCTTTCTCTTCTTTTTCATCATCTTCCTCTTCTTCTTCCTCGTCCTCCTTTCCTTCTTCTTCTTCTTCTTCATCTTCTTCTTCTTCTTTATCTTTTTTTTTCTTCTTCCTCTTCTTCTACTTCTAATTCTTCTTCATCTTCTTCTTCTTCTACTACTTCTTCTACTTCTTCTTCCTCTATTACTTCTTCTTCTTCTTCTTCTTCTTCATTTTCTACTTCTTCTTCTTCTTCTTTTTCTTCTTCTTCTTCTTCTTCTTCTTCCTCTTCCTCTTCTTCTTCTTCTTTTTCTCCTTCTTCATGTTCTTCTTCTACTTCTACATCTTCTTCTTTTACTTTTTCCTATTCTTGAACATCTTCTTCCCCTTCTTCCTCTTCTTCTTCTTCTTCTTCTTCTACTACTACTACTTCTCCTTTTTTCTTCTTTTTCTTCTTCTTCTTCATCCTCTTCTTCTCCTCCTCCTTGTACTTCTTTCTTATACTTCTTCATCTTTTCCTACTTCTTTTTCTTCTACATCTTCTCCTTGTTCTTCTTCTTCTACGTCATCTTCTTGTTCTTCCTTTTCTTCTTCAACTACTTCTCCTTTTTCTTCTACTTCTTATTCTTCTTCTTCTTCTTCTTCATCATCTTCTTCTTCACCTTCTTCTTCTTCTTCTTTTTCTTCTTATTTCTACTTCTTCTTCTTCTTCTTCTTCTTCTTCTTTCTCCTGTTCTTCTCCTCCTTTTCCTTTTAGTTCTTCTTCTCGTTCTTCTTCATCATCTTCATCTTCTTCTTCTTCCTCTTATTCTTGTTCTACTTCTTCTTCTCCAACGTCTTCTTCTTCTTCGTCTTCTTCGTCTTCTTCTTCTTCTTCTTATATTATTACTTCTCTTTCTTAGTCTTGTTCTTCTTCTTCTTCATCTTCTTCTTCATCCACTTCTTCTTCTTCTTCTTCTTCTTCTTTATCATCATCTTCTTCTTCTTTTTCTTCTTCTTCTTCTTCATCTTCTTCGTATCCTTCTTCTTCTTCTTCTTTCTTCTACTTCTTTTTCTTCTTCTTCTTCTTCTTCTTCTTCTTCTTTTTCTCTATCTTCTACAACTTCTTCTTCTTCTACCCCCTCTTGTTCTTCTACTTCTTCTTCTTCCTCATCTTCCTCTTCTACTTCTTCCTCATCTTCCTCTTCTACTTCTATGTCTTCTTCTTCTTATCCTTCTTCATGATCTTCTTATTCCTCGTCATCTTCATCATCATCTTCTTCCTTTACCTCTTCCTCGTCAACTTCTTCTTATTCTTCTTCGCCTTCTTCTCCTTCTTCTTCTACTTCTTCTCGTTCTTCTTAATCTTCCTCTTCTTCTTCTTCTTCTTCTTCTCCTTCTTCTTCTTCTGCTTCATCCTCTTCTTCT
Source organism: Vanilla planifolia (assembly GCA_023846275.1). Taxonomy (NCBI): domain Eukaryota; kingdom Viridiplantae; phylum Streptophyta; class Magnoliopsida; order Asparagales; family Orchidaceae; genus Vanilla; species Vanilla planifolia. The sequence continues at coordinate 21,669 of JAIUJO010002452.1, forward strand.
TCTTCATCTTCCTCTTCTTTTTCATCATCATCATCTTCTTCTTCTTCCTCCTCTTTTCCTTCTTCTTCTTCTTCGACTTCCTCTTCTCTTTTTTTTTCTTCTTCCTCTTCTTCTACTTCTAATTCTTCTTCTTCATCTTCCTCTTCTTCTTCTAGTTCTTCTACTTCTTCTTCTTCTATATCTTCTTCTTCTTCTTCTTCATCTTTCTCTTCTTCCTCTTCTTCTTCTTCTTCTTCATTTTCTAATTCTTCTTCCTCTTTTTTTTTCTTTTTCTTCTTCTTCTTCTTCTTCTCCTTCTTCCTCTTCTACTTCTACTTCTTATTCTTTTTTTACTTCTTATTCTTGAACATCTCCTTCCCCTTCTTCCCCTTCTTCTTCTTCTTCTTCTTCTTCTACTACTACTACTCCATTTTTCTTCTTCTTTTTCTTCTTCTTCTTCTTTCTCTTCCTCTCCTCCTCCTTCATCTTATTTCTTACAATTTTTCATCTTCTTCTTCTTCTTCTTCTTCTTTTTCTTCTACTTCTTCTCCTTCTTCTTCTTCTTATACTTCTTCTCGTTCTTCCTTTTCTTCTTCAACTTCTTCTTCTCCTTTTTCTTCTACTTTTGGTTCTTCTTCTCCTTCTTCTTCTTATTCATCTTCTTCTTCTTCTTCATCATCATGGTCTTCTTCTTCTTCTTCTTCATCTTCTTCTTCACCTTCTTCTTCTTCTTCTTCTTCTTCTTCCTCTTCTACTCCTCCTTTTCCTTCTACATCTTCTTCTCATTCTTCTTGATCATCTTCATCTTCTTCTTCTTCCTCTTATTGTTCTTCAACTTCTTCTTCTTCTCCAATGTCTTCTTCTTCTTCTACAAATTCTCTTTCCTGGTCTTCTCCTTCTTCTTCTTCTTCCACTTCTTCTTCTTCTTCTTCTTCATCATCATCATAATCTTCTTCTTCTTCTTTTTCTTCTTCTTCTTCTTCATCTCCTTCTTCTTCTTCTTCTTTCTTCCACTTCTTTTTCTTCTTCTTCTTCTTTTTCTTTTTCTCCGTCTTCTACTTCTTCTTCTTCTTCTTTTACCCCCTCTTATTCTTCTGCTTCTTCTTCTTCCCCTTCTTCTATTTCTACTTCTTCTACTTCTACATCTTCTTCTTATCCCTCTTCTTCATCATCTTCTTATTCCTCTTCATCTTCATCATCTTCTTCTTCTTCAACCTCTTTGTCTTCTTCTTCTTCTTCTTCTTCTTTTTCTTCTTCCTTTTTCTTCTTCTACTTCTTCTTTTTTTTCTTCTACTTCTAATCCTTCTCCATCTTCTTCTCCTTCTTCTTCATCTTCTGCTTCCTCTTCCTCTACTTCTTCAATTTCTTCTTGTTCTTCTTGTCCTTATTCCTCTTCTACTTCTTCTCGTTCTTCTTAATCTGCCTCTTCTTCTTCTTCTTCTTCTTCTTCTTCTTCTTCCTCCTCCTCCTCCTCCTCCTCTTCTTTTTTTTTCTTCTTCTTCTTCATATTCTTATTCTTTTTCTTCTTCTATTTTGTCTTCTTCTTCTTCTTCTTCATTCTTCTTCTCCTTCTTCTACTTCTTCTTCTTCTTCTGCTTCTTCTTCCCTTTCTTCTTGTTCATCATCATCATCAACATCTTCTTCTTCTTCTCCTTCTTTATTTTCTTCCACTTCTTCTTTTTCTTCTTTTTCTTCTTTTTCTTCTTCTTCTTCTTCTTTTTGCTCTTCATTTTCTTCTTCTTCTCCTTCTTCTTCTACTTCATCTTCTTCTTCTTCATCATCATGATCTTCAACTTCTTCTTCATCTTCTTCTTCTTCTTCTTCTTCTTCTTCTTCTACTACTTTCTCTTCTTCCTCTTCTTCTTCTTCTTCTTCTTCTTCTTCTTCCTCTTCTTCTTCCTTCTCTTCTTAATCTTCTTCTTCTACTTCTTCTACTTCTTTTTCTTCCTCTTCTTCTACTTCTTTTACTTCTTCAACTTTTAGTTCTGCTTGTTTTCCTTCTTTTTCTTCTTTTTTTTATTTTCCTTCCCCATATTCTCCTTCTTCCTCTTCTTCTTCAACCTATAATTCTTCATCTTCCTCCTCTTCTTCTTCTTCTTTCTCTTCTTCCTCCGCTTCTTCCCCTTCTTCTCCTTCTTCTACTTCTTCTTTTTCTTCTTCCCATTCTTCTTCTTCATTTTCTTCTTCTTCTTCTTCCTCTTCTTCTTCTTCTTCTTCTTCTTCTTCTTCTTCTTCTTCTTCTTCTTTTCTTCTTGTTCATCATCATCATCATCATCTTCTTCTTCTTCTTCTTCTGATTATTGTTCTGTTTCTTCTTCTTCTTTTTCTTCTTCTTCTTCTTATTCTTCTTCTTCTACTTCTTCTGCTTCTTCTTTTCGTCTTCTTCTTTTTCTTCTTTTGCTTCTTCTTCTTTTTCTTCTTCTTTTTCTCCTCCTCCTCCTTCTTCTTCTTCTTCTTCTTCTTCTTCTTCTACCTGTTCTTCTTCATCTTCTCCTTCTTTAACTACTTCCTCTTCATCTTCTTCTTCTTCTTCTTCTTATACTTCTTCTTCTTCTTCTTCCAAATTTTGTTCTTCTTATTCTGCTTCTTCTTTTTCTTCATCTTCTTCTTCTTCAACTTCAACTTCTTCTTCTTCTTCTTTTTCTTCTTCTTCTTCTCCTTCTTCCTCTTCTTCTTCTTCTTCTTCCTCTTCTTCTTCTTCTTCTAGTTCTTCTTCTACTTCTTCAAATTGTTTTTCTCATTCTTCTTCTTCTTCATCATCATGTTCTTCTTCTTCTTCTTCTTCTTCTTCTTCTTTCACTTCTTCTTTTACTTCATCTTCTACTTCTTGTTCTTCTTGTTGTTGTTGTTCTTCTTCTTCTTCGTCTTCTTCTCCTTCTTCAATTTCTTCAACTTCTTCTTCGTATTCTTCTTCAACTTGTTCTTCTTCTTCTTGATGTTTCTTCTTTTTCTTCTTCATTTTCTTCTTCTTCTTCTTCTTCTTCTTCTTCTTCTTCTTCTTCTTCTTCTTCTTCTTCTTCTTTCTTCTTCTTCTTCTTCTCTTCTTCTTCCTCATCTTCTTATTTTTCTTCTTCTTCTTCTTCTTCTATTTCTTTTTCATCTTCTTCTACTTCTTTATCATACTCTTCTATTTATTATTCTTCTTTTTCTTCTTCTTCTTCTTCTTCTTCTTCATCTTCTTCTTCTTCTTTCTTCTACTTCTTCTTCTTCATCATCTTCTTCTTCTGCCACTTCTTCTCTTCCATCTGCTTTTTCTTTTTCTTCTTTTTCTTCTTTTTCCTTTACTTTTTCTTCTCTTTCTTCTTATTATTTTTCTTCTTCTTATTTTTTATTCTTCTTCTTCGTTTTCTTCTTCTTCTTCTTCTCCTTCTTAATCTTCATTACCTTCTTCTTCTTCTGCATCTCCCTCTTCTTCTTATTCGTCTTCGTCATCTTCTACATCTTCATCATCCTTTTCTTCTTCTTCTAAATCTTCTTCTTCTTCTTCTTCTTCTTCTTCTTCATCTTTTTCTTCGTTTTCTTCCTCTACTTCTTCTTCTTCTTCTTCTTCTCCTTCTTCTTCTCCCTCTTCTTCTTCTTTCTTCTTCTTCTTCTTGCTCACCTCCTTCTCCTTCTTCTTCTTTTTCTTCTTCTTCTTCTTCTTCTTTTCCTTCTTATTCTCCTTCTTCTTCTCCTTCTTCTTCTCCTTCTTCCACTTTTTGTCCTCCTTCTTCATTTTCTTCTTCTTCTTCTTCATCTTCATCTTTTTCTTGTTCTTCTTCTTCATCATCATCTTCTTTTCTTCTTCTTCTTCTTCTTTCTCTTCATCTTCTTCATCATCATCATCTTCTTCTTCTTCTTCTTTCATTCTTCTTCTCCTTCTTTTTAATCAACTTCATCTTCTTCATCTCTTCTTCTTCTTCTTTCTTCTACTTCTTCTTCTTCTTCCTCTCCTTCATCTTCTTCTTCTTCTTCTCCTTCTCCTTCTTCTTCTTCTTCTTCTCTTTCTTCTTCTTCTTCTTCTTCTCTTTCTTCTTCTTCGCTTTCTTCTTCTTCTTCTCCTTCTCCTTCTTCTTCTTCTTCTTCTCTTTATTCTTCTTCTCCTTCTTCCTCTTCTTCTTCTTCTTCTTCTTCTTCCACTTCTTCTTCTTCTTCTTCTCTTCTTTTACTTCTTCTACTTCTTTTTCTCCTTGTTCTTCTACTTCTTTTTTCTACTTGTTTTTCTTTTTCTTCTTCTTCTTCTTTTTCTTCTACTTCTTTTTCCTTTTCTTCTTCTTTTTCTTCTTCTTCTTCTTCTTCTTCTTCTTCTTCTTCTTTTGTATCTTGTTCTACTTCTTTTCTTCTTCTTCTTTTTATTCTTCTTCTTCCTCTTCTTCTTCTTCTTTCTTTTACTTCTTCTCCTTCTTCTTGTTCTTCTTCATCTTCTACTTCTCCCTCTTCATCTCCTCCTTGTTCTTCTTCTTTTTCTTCTTTTTCTTCTACTTCTTCTTCTCCTCCTTCTTATTCTTCTTCTTCTTCTTATTCTTTTTATTCTTATTCTTCTTCTTCTTCTTCTCCTTCTTCTTCTTCTTCTTCTTCATCTTCCTTTTCTTCTTCAACTCCCTCTTCTTATTTTTCTTCTTCTACTACAACTTAATCATCTTCTTCTTCTTCTACATCTTCTTCTTCTACTTCTTCATCTTTTTCTTCTTCTTCTTCTTCTTCTTCTTCATCTTCTTCTTCTCCCTCTTCTTCTTCTTCTTCTTCTTCTTCTTCTTTTTTGCCCTCCTTCTTCTCCTTCTTCTTCTTCTTTTTGTTCTTCTTCTTCTTCTTCTCCATCTTCTTCTACTCCTTCTTCTTCTCCTTCTTCTCCTTCTCCTTCTTCTATATCTTCTTCTTCTTCTTCTTTTTCTTTTTCTTTTCATCATCATCATCATCTTCTTCTTCTTCTTCTTCTTCTTCTTTGTCATCATCTTCTTCTACTTCTTCTTTTCTTCTTCTCGTCATCATCTTCTTCTACTTCTTCTTTTTCTTCTTCTTCTCTTCCATCTTCTTCATCTTCTTCTTTCTTCTTCTTCTTCTTCTTCACCATCATCATCTACTTCTCATTTTCTTCTTCTTCTTCTCCTCCTTCTCGTCTTCTGCTTCCTCTTTTTCTTCTTCCTCTCCTCCATCTTCTTCTTCTTCTTCTTCTTCTCCTTCTCCTCTTTCTTCTTCTCCTTTTTCTTCTTCTTCTCCTTCTTCTTCTCCTTCTACTTCTTCTTCTTCCTCCATTCTTCCTCTTCTTCTTCTTCTTCTTCTTCTTCTAATTCTTCTTCTTCTTCTTCTTCTACTACTACTACTTCTTCTCTTTCTTCATCTTCTTTTTCTTCTTCCTGTTCTACTTCATCATCCACTTCTTCCTCTTCTTCTTTTTCTTCTTCTTCTTCATCATCATCATCATCTTCTTCTTCTTCTTCTTCTTCATCTCCTTCTTCTTGTTCTTTCTTCTACCTCTTTTTTCTTCTTCTTCTTCATCTTCTCTATCCTCCTCTTCTTCTTCTACTTCTTCTACTTCTACGTCTTCTTTTTCTTCCCGTTTTTATTCCTTATCTTCTTCTTCCTCTTCATCTTCATAGTCTTCTTCTTCTTTTTCTTCCTCTTCGTCTTCTTCTTCTTCTTCTTCTTCTTCTTCCTTCTTCTTCTTCTTCTTCTTCTTCTTCTTCTTCTCCTTATTCTTTTTCTTCTTCTTCTTCTTCTTCTTCTTCTTTATCTTCTTCTTCTCCTTCTTATTCTTCTTCTTCTTCTTCTTCTCCTTCTTCTTCTTCTTCTTCTTCTCATTCTTTTTCTTCTTCTTTTTCTACTACTACTACTTCTTCTTCTTCTTCTTCTTCTTCTGCTTCTTCTTCTACTTCTTCTTCTTCTCCTTCTCCTCCTCCTTCTTCTTCTCCTTCTTCTTCTTGTTCTTCTTCTTCTTCTTCTTCTTTTCCTTGTTCATTTTTTTCTTCTTCTTCTTCTTCATCATCATCTTTTTCTTCTTCTTCTTCTTCTTTATCATCTTTTTCTTCTTCTTCTTCTTCTTCTTCTTCTTCTTATCCTTCTACTTCTCCTTCATCATCATCTTCTTCTTCTTCTTCTTCTTCTTCTTCTTCTTCTCCTTCTTCTTCATCTTCTTTTCTTCTTCTTCTTCATCATCCTCTTCTTCTTCTTCTTCTTCTTCTTCTTCTCCTTCTCCATCTTCTACATCTTCTTCTTTCTTCTTCTTCTTCTTCATCTTCATCTCTGTCTTCTTTCTCTTCTTCTTTTCCTTCTTCTTCTTCTTCTTCTTCTTCTTCCTCTCCTCCATCTTCTTCTTCTTCTCATTCTCCCTCATCTCCTTATTCTCCATCTTCTTCTACTTCTTCTTCTTCTTCTCCTTCTAATTCTTTTTCTTCTTCTTCTACAACTTCTACTTCTTTATCTTCTTCGTCTTCTTCTTCTTCTTCTTCTTCTTCTTCCTCTTCTTCTTCTTCTTCTTCTTCTTCTACTACTACTACTACTTCATCTCCTTCTTGTTCTTATTTTTCTTCTTCATTTTCTTCAACTTCTTCTTCTTCTTTTTGTTCTTGTTCTTCTTCTTCATGTTTCACCTTCTTCTCCTTTTTCTTTTTCTTCTTCTTCCACTTCTTCTTCTTCTTCTTCTTCTTCTTCTTCTGCATCTTCTACTTCTTCTTCTTCTTCTACTTCTTCTTCTTCTTCTACTTCTTTTACTCCCTCTTCTTTTTCTTCTTCGATTCCTTCTTTTTTTATTCTTCTTCTTCTTCTTCATGTTCTTCTTCTACTTCTGCTTCTTCTTCTTCTTTTTCATCTACCACTTCTTCTTCTTCATCTACTTCTCCTTCTTCTTTTTCTTCTTTCTTCTACTTCATATTTTTCTTCTTCTTCTTCTTATTCTTCTTCTCCATCTTCTTCTTCCTCTTCTTCTTATTCTTCCTCTTCTTCTTCTACTTCTTCTTCTCCCACTTCTTCTTCTTCTACTTGTTCTAATTCTACGTCTTCTTTCTCTTCTTCTACTTCTTGATAATCTTCTTCATCCTCTTCATCTTCATCATCATCTTCTTCCTCTTCTTTCTATTCGTCTTCTTTTTCTTCATCTTCTTCTTCTTTTTCTCCTTGTTCTTCTTCTTCCTTTTCTTCTTCTACTTCTTCATCTTCATCTTCTTCTTCTTCGTCTTCTTCTTCTTCTCCTTCTTATTCGCCTTCTTCTTCTTCTCCTTCTTTTTCATCATCATCTTCCTCTTCTTCTACTTCATCTTCTTCCTCTTCTTGTCCTTCTTCCCCTCTCTCTTCTTCTTTTTATTCTTCTTCTTCTTCTTCTTCTTCTTCATCTTCTTCTCCATCTTCTTCCTCTTCTTCTTCTCCTTCTTCTTCTTCTTCTTCTTCTTCTTCTTCCTCTCCTCCATCTTCTCCTTCTTCTTCTCCTTCACCTCCATCTTCTCCTCCTTCTTCCACTTCTTCTTCTTCTCCTTCTTCTTCTTCTTCTTCCTCTTTTCTTCAAATTCTTGTTCTTCTTCTTCTACTACTACTACTACTTCTTCTTCATCTTCTTCTTCCGTCTTCTTTTTCTTTTTCTTCTTCTTCTTCTTATTTCTTTCCGTCTTCTTTTTCTTCTTCTTCTTCTTCTTCTTCTTCATTTTCTTCTTCTACTACTTCTTCATCATCATCATCTTCTTCTTCTTCTTATTCATCTCCTCCTTCTTCTTCGCTTTCTTCTTCTACTCCTTCATTTTCATCTTCTTCTTCTTCTTCTTCTTCTTCTTCTACATCTTCTCCTTCTTCTTCTCCTTCTTCCCCTCCTTCTCCTTCTTCTTTTTCTCTTCTTCTTCTTCTTCTTCTTCTTCTTCTTCTTTTTCTACTGCTTCTTCTACTTCTTTTTATTCTTCCTCATCTTCTTCTTCTTCCTCTTCTTTTTCTTCTTTTTCTTCTTCTTCATCTTCTTCTTCTTCATCTTCTTCTACTTTGTCTTCTTGTTTCTTCTACTTCTTCTTCTTCTTCTTCTTCTTCTTCTTCTTCATCATCTTTTTCTTCTTCTTCATCTTCTCCATCTTCTTCTACTTCCACTTCTTCTTCTCCTTCTTCATCTTCTTCTTCTTATTCTTGTTCTTCTTCTTCTTCTTCTTCTTCATTTTCTACGATTACTTCTTCTTCTTCTTCTTCTTCTCCTTCTTCTACTTCATTTTCTTCTTCGTCATCTTCTATTTCTTCTTCTTCTACTACTACAACTACTACTAGTACTTCTTCCTTGTCACACTTCTTCCTCTTCTTCTTTCACTTCTCCTTCTTCTTCTACTACTTATCCTTCATTTTCCTCTTCTTCTACTTCTTCTTCATCTTCTTCCCCTTTTCCTTCTTTTTCCTTGTTCTTCTTCATTTTCATCTCCTACTTCTTCTTCTTCTCCTTCTTCTACACCATCTTCTTTTTCTTCTACTTGTTCTTGTTCTTCAACTTCCTCTATTTCTTATTCTTCTTCCTCTTCTTCTTCTTTCTTTTTCATCAACATCTTCTTCTTCTTCTTCTTCTTCCTCATCTTTTCTTCTTCTCCTTCTTCTTCTTCTTCGTCATCATCATCTTCTTCTTCTTTATCTTCATCTTCTTCTTCCTCTACTTCTTCTTATTCTTCTTCTTCTTTCTTCTACTTCTTCTTCTTATTATTATTCTTCTTCATCTTCTGCTTCTTCATCTTCTACTTTTTCTTCTTCTTCTTCTTCTTTTTCTTCCTATTTTTCCTTCTTCCTCTTCTTGTGCTTCTTCTTCTTCTTCTACTTCTTCTACTACTTCTTCTTCTTCTTCTTCCTCTTCTTCTTCTTCTTGTTCTTTTTCTTCTCCGTCTTCTTCTTTTTCTTCTTCTTCTTCTACTTCAACTTCTTCTTCTACTTCTTCTTCTTCTTCTTCAACATCTCCTTCCCCTTCTTCTTCTTCTTCTTCTTCTTATACTTCTTCTTCTTCTCCTCCTTCTTCTTTTTCTTCTTCTTCCTCTTCTTCTTCTGCTCCTCCTTCTTCTTCTCCTCCTCCTTCTTCTTCTTCTTTCTTATACATCTTCTTCTTATTCTTCTTCTTCTTTTTCTTCTTTTTCTTCTACTTCTTCTAATCCTTCTTCTTCTTCTACTACTTCTTCTCATTCTTCTTTATCTTTTTCTTCTTCTTCATCTTCTTCTTTATCTTCTTCTTCTTCTTATTCTTCTTTTACTTCTTGTTATTCTTCTCCATCTTCTTCTCCTTCAACTTCTTCTTCTCCTTCTTCTTGTTCTTCTACTTCTGCTTCTTCTTCTTCATCTTCTTCTTCCTCTTCTTCTCCTTTTCCTTCTACTTCTTCTTCTCATTCTTCTTCATAATCATCATCTTCTTATTCTTTCTCTTCATCATCTTCTTCTTCTTCTTCTTCTTGTCCTTCTTCTTTTTTTTTTCTTCTTCTTCTCCTTCTTTTTCTTCTTGTTCTTCTTCTTCTTCTTCTTCAACTACTTCTTTTCTTTCTTCGCCTTCTTCTTTTTCTTCTTCTTCTTCTTCATCCACTTCTTGTTCTTCTTCTTCTTCAACATCTTCTTCTTCCTCTCCTTCTTCATCTTCCTCCTCGTCCTCCTCCACCTCCTCCTCCTCCTCCTCGTCTTCTTCGTCTTCTACATATTCTTATTCTTCTTATTCCTCTCCTATTTCATCTTCTTCTTCTTCATCATCTTTTTCTTCTCATTCCTCTTCTTCTTCTGCTTCTTCTCTTTCTTCTTCTTCTTCATCGTCATCATCATGATCATTTTCTTCTTCTTCTTCAAAATCATAATCTTCTTGTACTTCTTCTTTTTCTTCTTCTTCTTCTTCTTCTTCATCTTCTTCTTTTTGCACTTCTTTTTTTTCTTCTTCTTCTTCTTAATCATCTTCTTCTTCTTCATCATCTTCAGCTTCCTCTTCTTCTTCTTCTACTACTTTTTCTTCTTCTTTTTCTTCTACTTCTTCCTTTTTCTTCTTCTTCTTCTTCCTCTTCTTCTACTTCTTCAACATCTACTTCTTCTCCATTTTCTTCTTCATCTTCTTCTTTTTCTTCTCCTTCTCCATCTTGTCCTTCTTCTTCTCCTTCTTCTCCAACTTCTTCTTCGTCTACTTCTTCTTCCCATTTTTCTTCTTCTTCCTCCTCCTCTTCTTCTACTTCTTCTTTTCTGCATAATCTCATCACCATCATCATTATCTTCTTCTTCATCTTCTTCTTCTTTTTCTTCCCCTTCTCCAACTTTTTCCTCTTCGTCTTCCTCTTCATCATTCTCTTCTTCTACTTCTCTTCTTCTTCTTCTTCTTCTTCTTCTTCTTCTTCTTATTCTTCTTATAATTTTTGTTCTTCTTCTTTCGTTGCTTCTTCTTTTTGTTTAACTTCTTCTTCTTTTTCAACTTCTACTTCTTCTTCTTCTTCTACTACTTCTTTTTTTTTCTTCTTATTCTTCTTCTTCTTCTTCTTTTACTTCTTTTACTTCATTTTTTCTTCTCTTTTTTTGATTTCTTCTTCTTCTTCTTCATTTCCTTCATCTCCTTCTTCTTTTGTTCCTTCTTCATCTTCTCATCTTCCTCTTTCTTCTTCTTCCTTCTTCTTCTTCCTCTCCGTCTTCTTCTTCTTCTTCTTCTTCTTTTACTGTCATCTTCTACTTCTTGTTCTTTTCTTCTTCTTCTTCTTCTCCTTCATTTTTTTTCACCTTCTTCTTCTTCCTCTTCTTCTTCTTCATCTTGTTCTTCTTCATGGTTGTTCTTCTTCATGTTTCCTCCTCCTCCTCTTCTTCTTCTTCTGCTTCTTCTACTTCTTCATCTTCTTCTTTTGCTTCTTCTTCTTCTTTTTGTTCTTGTTTCTCTTATTCTTCTTCTTTGTATTCTTTTCCTTCTTCTGCTTTCTTCTTCTTCTTCT
>JAIUJO010002452.1:37500-40000 GCA_023846275.1 Vanilla planifolia
ACTTCTACTTCTTCAACTTCTTCTTCCTCATCTTCTTCTTCTTCTACTTCTTATTCTTCTTCTACTTCTTCTTCATCTTCTTCTTCTTCTTCTTCTTCTTGTTCTTCTTCTTTCTTCTATATTTTCTCTCCTTCTATTTCTTCTTCTTCTTCTTCTTCTTCTTCTTCTTCTTCTACTTCTTCTTCTCCTTCCTCTTCTTCTTCTTCTACTTCTTCTCAATCTTCTTTTTCTTTTTCTTATACTTCTTCTATTACTTCTTTTTCTTCTTCTTCTACTCCTTGTTCTTCTTCTCCTTCTTCCTCTTCTTCATCATCTTCTTCTTCTTGATCATCATCATCTTCTTCTTCTTCTACTTATTTTTCTTCTTATTTCTTCTACTTCTTCTTTTTCTTCTTTTTCCTCATCTTCTTCTTCTTCTTCTTCTTCTCATTCTTCTTCTACTATATCTTCTTTTTCTTCTTAATCTTCTTGTTCTTTTTCTTCTTCTTCTTGTTCTTCTCCTCCTCCTCCTCCTTCTTCTACTTCTTCTTCTTCTTCTTCTTCTTCTTCTTCTTCTTCTCCTTCTCCTTCTTCTTTTTCTTCTTTTTCTTCCTCCTCTTCTTTTTCTTCTGCCTCTTCCCCTTCTTCTTCATGTTCTTCATCTTCTTTTTCTTTCTATTCTTTTACATCTCATCTTCTTCTTCTTCTTCTTCATTTATTGCATCTTCTTCTTCTTCTTCTACTTCTTTTTCTTATCCTTGTTCCTTTTCTTGATCTTCTTCTTTGCCTTCATCTTTCTCTAATTCTTCTTCTTCTTCTTCTTTTACTTCTCCTCCTCCCCCTCCTCCTTCTAGTTCTCCTCCTTCTTCGATTACTTCTTTTTCTTCTTCTTCTTCTTGTTTTTCTTCTTCTTCTTCTTCTTTTTCCTCTCCTTCTTCTTCTTCTTCTTTTACAAGTTCTTCTTCTTCTTCTACTTCTTCATCTTGTTCTTCTCCTTCTTTTACTGCTTCTTCTTCTTCTCTTTATTCTTCTTCTTCTGGTTGTTCTTCTTCATTCTTCTGGTACTTCTTCTTCTTCTTCACCTTCTTCTTATTCTTATTCATATTCTTCTTCTTCTTCTTCTTCTACTCATTTTTTTCTACTTCTTCTCCTCCTTTACTTCTTCCAATAATGCTTCCCCTTCTTCTTCTTTGTCTCCGTCTTCCTCTTCTTCTTCATGATCTTTATCTTCTTCTTCTACTTTTTCTTCTTCTTTTCCTTCTTCTTCTTCTTCTTCTTCTTCTCCTTCTCCTTCTTCTTATTGTTCTTCTACTTCTTCTTCTTCCTCCTCTGCATCTTCATTTTGTTCTTCCTTTTCTTCTTCTTTTTCTTCTTGTTCTTCTTCTTCATGTTCATCTACTTCTCATTCTTCTTATTCATCTTCTTCCTCTTCTTCTTTTTCTTCTTCTATTCGTTCTTCTTCTTCTTCTTCTTCTCCTTCTTCTTTTTCTTCTTCTACTTCTTCTTCTTTCTCTTCTGCTTCTTCATTTTGTTCTTCTTCTTCATCTTCTTTTTCCTCTTGTTCTTCTTTTTCTTCTTCATGTTCATCTAGTTCTCCTTCTTCTTATTCATCTTCTTCTTCTTCTTCATGTTCTTTTTCTTCTACTTCTTCTTCATCATCTTCTTCTTCTTCTTCTTCTTCTTCTTCTTCTTCTTCTTCTTCTTTTTCTGCATCTTCTTCTTCTTCTTCTTCTTCTTCTTTTTCTTCTTCTTTTTGTTGTTGTTCTTCTTCATAATAATCTTCTTCTTTTTCTTCTTCTTTTTGTTCTTCTTTTTCTTTATAATAATCTTCTTCTTTTTCTTTTCCTTCTTATTCTTCTTCTTCTTCATGTTCTTCTTCTTCTTCTTCTACTTCAACTTCTTCCTTTTCTTCTTCTTCTACTACTACTACAACTAGTTCTTCTTCCTCACCTTCTTCTTCTTCTTCTTCTTGTTTCTTCTAATTGTTCTCTTCTTTTTTTTCTTATTATTATTATTATTATTTTTATTCTTCTACTTCTTCTTCTCCTTCCTCTTTTTCTTCTTCTACTTCTTCTTCTCAATCTTCTTTTTCTTTTTCTTATACTTCTACTACTTTTTCTTCTTCTACTACTACTTCTTGTTCTTCTTCTCCTTCTTCTTCGTCATCTTCTTTTTCATAATCATCATCATCATCTTCTTCTTCTTCTTCTTCTTCTTCCTCTTCTTCTACTTCTTCTTCTTGTTTCTTCTACTTATTCTTCTTTTTCTTCTTCTTCTTCTTCTTTTTCTCCTTCATCTTTCTCGTTCTTCTTAGACTTCTTCTTCTTTTTCTCTTACTCTTTTTTGTTATTCTTCTGCTTTTGTTGCTTCTTCTTCTTCTTCTTCTTCTTCCTCCTCTTCTTTTTCTTCTACTTCTTCCTCTTCTTCTACATGTTCTTCTTCTTCTTCTTCTTCTTCTTCTTTCCCTACTTTTACTTGTTCATCTTCTTCTTCCTCTTCATCTTTTGCAACTTCTTCTTCA
>JAIUJO010002452.1:45000-47500 GCA_023846275.1 Vanilla planifolia
TTCTTCTTCTCCTTCTTCTTCTTCTTCTTCTTCTTCTTCTTTTTCCTCTTCTTCTCTTCCTCCTTCTTCTTCTTTCTTATACTTCTTCTTCTTCATCCTCTTCTTTTTCTTCTACTTCTTCTTCTCCTTCTTCTACTTCTACTTCTTCTCATTCCTCTTTTTCTTCTTCTTCTTCTTCTTCTTATTTGTCTTCTTCTTCTCCTTCTTCTTCTTCTTCTTCTTGTTCTTCATCATGATCTTTGTCTTCTTCTTCTTTTTCTTCTTCTTCTTTCTAGTTCTTCTTCTTCTTGTTCTTGTTCTTCTTCTTCTTCCTCCTCTTCTTCTCCACTTTTTCCTTCTACTTCTTCTTCTCGTTCTTCTTCATCATCTCATCTTCTTCTTCTTCCTCTTCTTCATCTTCTTCTTCTTTCTTTTTCTTCTTTTTCTTCTTCTCCTTCTTCTTCTACTTCTTGTTCTTGTACTTCTTCTTCTTCTCCTTCTCCTCCTCCTTCTTGTTCTTCTTCTTCTTCTACTCACTTTTCTTCGTCTACTACTTCTTATTCTTCTCCTTCTTCTTTTTCCTCAACTTCTTCTACTTATCCATCTTTTTTTTCTTCTTCTGCTTCTTCTTCATCTTCATCTTCTTCTTCATCTTGTTCTTCTTCTTCATCTTCGTCTACCTCTTCATCTTCTTCTTCTTATTATTTATTTTGTTCTTCTTTTTCTACTTCCTTTTTCTTTTCCTTCTTCTTCTTCTTCTTCTCCCTCGTCTTCTTCTTCTGCTCCATCTTCTTCTCCTTCTTCTCCTAATTCTTCATCTTCTTCTTCTTCTTCTCCTTCTATTGTTGCTTCTTCATTTCCTTCCACTTCTTCTTCTCCTTCTTCTTCTTGTTCTTCTTCTTCCTCCTCTTTGTCTTCTTCTTCTTCTTCTTCTTCTTCTTCTTCTTCTCCTTCTTCTTCTTTTACTACTTCTTTTTCCCCTTTTTCTTCAATTTTTTCTTCTTCATCTTCTTCTTCTTCTTCTGCTTCATCTTATTCTTCATTTTCTTCTTCTCCTTCTTCTTATTCTTCATTTTCTTCTTCTCCTTCTTCTTTTTCTTCTTATACTTCTTCTTCTTCTCTTTCCTCTTCATGTTCTTTTTCTTCTTCTTCTTCTTCTTCATCTTCTTCCTCTTCTTCTTCTTCTTCTTCTCCTCCTTCTTTTTGTTGTTGTTCTTCTTCTTCTACTACTACTACTACGTCTTCTTCTTCTACTTCTACTTCTTATTCTTCTTGTTCTTCTTGTTCTTCTTCTTCTTCTTACTCTTCTTCCTCATCTTCTTCTTGTTCTTCTTCTCGTTCTTCTTCTTCTTCTTCTCCCTCTTCTTCTTCTTCTTCTTCTTCCTCTACTTCTTCTTCTCTGCCTCCTCGTCCTCCTTCTTCTTTTTCATCTTTTTTTCATCTTCCTCATCATTAGCATCATCTTCTTCCTCTTCTTCTTCATCGCCTTCTTCTTCGACTTCTTTTTCTTTTTCTTACAACTTTTTCTACTTTTTCTGCTTGTTGTTCTCTTCTTCTTCTTCTTTTCTTATTTTTCTTCTCCTTTCCTTTCTTCTCCTTCTTCTTGTTCTCCTGCTCTTCCTTCTTCTTCTTCTTTTTCTTTTTGCGCTTCTTCTTTTTCTTTTTCATCTTCTTTTTCTTATTTTGCTTCTTTCTCTTCTCCTCCTTCTTCTTCACCTTCTTCTTCTTCTTCATCTCCTTCTTCTTCTTCTTCTTTCTTCTACTTCTTACTTTTCTTCTTCTTCTTCTTCTTCTTCTTCTTCTTCTTCCTCTTCATCTTCTTTTTCTTCATTCCATATCTTCTTCTTCAACTTCCTCTTCCTCTACTTCTTCTTCTTCTTTATCTTCATCATCATCTTCTTCTTCTTCTATTGCATCTTTTTCTTCTTTTTCATCAACTTCTTCTTCTTCTACTTATTTTTCTTCTTTTTCTTCTTCTTCTTCTTCTTCTTCTTCTTCTTCTCCCTCTTCTTCTTCTACTTCTTCTTCCTTTGCTTCTTCTTCTGCTGCTTCTTCTACTAATACGTCTTCTTCTTTTTCTTCTTCTTCTTCTTCTTCATCTTCTTCTTCTTCACCTTCTTCTTCGTCTTCATCTTCTTCTTCATTTTCTACTTATTCCTATTTGTTTTCTTTCTTCTTCTTCTTCCTCTTCTTCTTCTCCTCCTCCTCCATCTCCTTCTTGTCCTTCTTCTTCTTCTTCTTCGTCTTCTTCTACGGCTTCTTTTTCTTGCTCTTCGTCTTCTTCTTCTTCTTCTTCCTCCTCCACCTCCTCTTCTTCTTGTTCTTCTTCCTCTTCTTCTTGTTTCTTCTTCTTTTTCTTCTTCTTCTTCTTTTTCTTTTTCTTTTTCTTCTTCTTCTCCTTCTTTTTCTTCTTCTACTTCTTCTTCCCCTTCTTCATCTTCTTCTTCTTCTTCTTCTTCTTCTTCTTCTTCTTCTTCTTCTTCTTCTTGTTATTCTTCTTCTTCTTTTTCTTCTACTTTTT
>JAIUJO010002452.1:62500-64211 GCA_023846275.1 Vanilla planifolia
TTTTCATCGTCCTCATTTTTTTCATATTCTTCTTCTTCTTCTTATTTTTCTACTTCTTCCTTTTCTTTTCCTTCTTCTACTTCTCCTTCCTCTTCTCCTTTTTCTTCTTCTTCTCCTCCATCTTCTACTACTTCTTCTCCTTCTTCTTCTTCTTCTTCTTTTGCTGCCGCTACTTCTTCTTCTTCTTCTTCTACTTCTTCGTCTTCTTTTGTTTCTTCATCTTCTTGTTGTTTCTTCTACATCTGCTTCTTCTTCTTCATCATCTTTTTCTTCTTCTTCTTCTTCTTCTTCTTCTCCTTCTTCTATTTCTTCTTCCCCTTTTTCTTCAACTTCTTCTTCTTCTTCTTCTTCTTCTACTACTACTACTACTTCTTCTTCTTGCTGTTGTTTCTTCTTCTTCTCCTTCTCCTTCTTCTTCTTCTTCTTCCTATCCTTATTATTATTCTTTTTCTACCTCATCTTCTTCTCTTCTTCATTTTCTTCTTCTCCTTTTTTTTCTTCTTATACTTCTTCTTCTTCTCTTTCTTCTTCAAGTTATTTATCTTCTTCTTCTTCTTCTTCTTCTTCAACTTTTTCCTCTTCTTCTACTACTTTTTCCTCTCCTTTTTTTTACTTTTTCTTCTTCTTCTTCTTCTACCACTACTGCTTCTTCTTATTCTTCTTTTTCTCCTTCTTCTTCTTCTTCTTTATCTTCTTCTTCTTCATCGTTTACATCTACACCTTGTTCAGCTTCGTCTACTTCTTCTACTTCTACTTCTTCTCCTTCTTCTTCTTCTTCTTCACATCTTCATGTTCTTCTTCTTCTTCATCTTCTTCTTCTTCTTCTTTTTCTTCTTCATCTTCTTCTTCTTCTTCTTCTTTTCTTCATCTTGTTTCTTCTTCTTCTACTACCCCTTCTTCTTCTTCTTATTCTTATTCTTCTTCTTCTTCTTCTTCTTCTTCTTCTTCTTCTTTTTCTTCTTCTTTTGGTTCTCCTTCTACTTCTTCTTCATCTACTTCTTCTCCTCCTTCAAATTCTACTTCTTCACCTTCTTCTACTTCTTATTCTTCTTCTACTTCTTCTTTTCTTTCTTTTACTTCTTCTTCTTCTTCCTCTTTTTCTTATACTTCTTGTTCTCCTACATGTTTTTTTTCTACTTCTTCTTCTTCTTATTCTTCTTCTTCTTCTTTTTCTACTTCTTCCTTTTTCTTTTATGTCTTCTTCTTCTTCTCTTTCTTCTTCTCCTTCTTGTTCTTCTTCTCCTCCATCTTCTACTCCTTCTCCTTCTTCTTCTTCTTCTACTACTACTACTACTGTTGGCACTGAAGTGATTCGTGCTAAAGAAATCCCACAAGAGGGGGAGGGGGTGAATTGTGTATTTAAATTCTTATAATTTCCGAAATTAAATTTAAAAGACTTTAAGCAAAAGTAAAGAACATTGAACACACAAATTTTCAAGTGGTTCGACTCAAAACCGAGTCTACGTCCACCCCCAACCGGTGTTGGGAAAAATCCACTAAATTCTCCGATTACAAGTGAGGTTTTTCTTACGGTTCACCTCGAACCTACTTGGGATTTTTATTATGGCTAATCCCAAACCTACTTGAGTTTTTACCGGGCTCAACTCAAACCCGGGGCTTTAGCACAAACGCCGGGACGCCCTTGTCCCAAAACAAAAATACGAAAAATTGGCAAATGACTTAAGAAAAATTGGAGAAAAGAGGAGGCACA
>JAIUJO010003770.1:0-2500 GCA_023846275.1 Vanilla planifolia
TCTTTCTCCTCCTCCTTCTTCTTCTTCTCCTTCCTCTTCTTCTTCTCCTTCTCTTCTCCTTTTCTTCTTCTTCTACAACTTCTTCTTCTCCTTCTCCTTCTTCTTCTTCTTCCTCTTCTTCATCTCCTTTCTCTTCTTCATCTTCTTCTTCTTCTTCTTCTTCTTCCTCTTCCTCTTCTTCTTCTTCCTTTTTTTCTTCCACTTCTTTTTCCTCGCTTTTTCACCTTCTTCTTCTTCTTCTTCTTCTTCTTTTTCTTCGTTTTTCTCCTCTACATCTTCTTCTTCCTCCTCTCTTCTTCTTCTTCTTCTTCTTCTCCTTTCTCTTCTTTTTCATCTTAATCATCATCTTCTTCTTCTTCATCATCTTCATGTTCTTCTTCTACCTTTTCTTCTTCTTCTACATCTTTTTAATCCTCCTCTTCATCATGATAATCATAATCATCTTCTTCTTCTTGTTCGTCTTCTTCCTCTTCTTCTTCTTCTTCTACCACTTCTTCTTCTTGTTCTTCTTCTTCTTCTCCTCCTCCTCCTTTTTCTCTCTTCATTATCACCATCTTCTTCTTATTCTTCTTCTTCTTCTCTTTCTTTTTCAACTTCTTCTTTTTTCTCTACTTCTTCTTCTTCTTCTTCACCTTCTTCTTTTCTACTTCTTCTTCTTCTTCTTCCCCTTCTTCTTCTTCTTGCTCTTTTTCTACTTCTTCTTCTTCAACTTCTTCTATTTCTTCTTCTTCTTCTTCTTCTACATCCTCTTCTTCTTCTTCTTCTGCTTCTTCTTCCTCAAAACTTTCTTCTTCTTCTTCTTCTTCTTCTTCTTCTTCTTTTTCTTCTAGTTCTTCTTCTTCTTCTTCTTCTTCTTCTACTTCTTCTACTTCTTCACTTCTTTTTGCTCTCCTTCCTTTTCTTCTTCTTCCTCCTCTTCTCCTTCTTATTCTTTTTCTTCTTCTTCTTCTTCTACTTCTTCTTCTTTTTCTCCTTCTTCTTCTTCCTCCTCCTACTCCTCATCTTCTTCTATTTCTTCTTCTTCTTCTTCTACTTCTTCTTCTTCTTCTTTTCTTCTTTTTCTTCTTATTATTATTCTCCTTCCTATTCTTCTTTTACTTCTCCTTCTTCTTCTTCTTCTTCATAATCTTCTTCGTCACCTTCTTTCTTCTTCTTCTTCTTCTTATTCTTTTTCTTCTTCTTCATCTTCTTCTACAACTACTACTACTTCTATGTCTTCTTCCTCTTCTTCTTCCTTTTCTTCTCCTTCTTCTTCAACTTCTTGTTATTCTTCTTATTCTTCTTCTTTTTATTCTTCTGCATCTTCTTCTTCTTCTTCATCTTCTTCTTCTTCTTAATTTTCTTCTTTTTCTTCTACTTCTTCTTCTTCTCCTTCTTCATTTCCTTCTTCTTCTTATACTTCTTCTTCATCTTTCTTCCTCTTCTTCTTCTTCTTCTTAATCGTCTTATTCTTCTAATTCTTCTTCTTGTACTACTTCCTCAACCACTTCTTCTTCTTCTTCTTCTTCTTCGTCTTCTTCTGCTTCTTCTTCTTCTTCTTCTTCTTCTACTACTACTACTATTATTATTTCTTCTTTTTCTTCTTCTTTATTTTCTTCTTCCTTATCTTCTTCTTCTTCTACTTCTCTTCTTCTTCTTCTTCTTCTTCTTCTTCTTTTCTTCTTGTTCTACTTCTACTTCTTCTTTTTCTTCTTCTAGTTCTTCTTCTTCTTCTTCTTCTTCATCTTCTACTTTTTCTTCAACTTCTTTTTCTTCTTCTTCTTCTTCTTCTTCTTCTCTTCTTCTCCTTCTTCTTCTTCTTCTTCTTCCTCTCTTTCTTCTTCTTCTACTTCATCTTCTTTTCTTCTTCTTCTTGTTCTTCTTCTATTACATCTTTTTCTTGTTCTTCTTCTTCTTCTTCTTCTACTTCTTCTTCTTCTTCTACTACTTCTTCCTCTTCTTCTTTTTCATCTTCTTCTTCTTCTTTTTCTTGTTCTTTTTCTTGTTTTTCTTCTTCTTCTTCTTCTTCTTTTGCATCTTTTTTTTCTACTTCTTCAACTACTACGTCTCCATCTTTCTTCTCATCTTCTTCTTCTTCTTCTTCATCTTCATCTTCTTCTTCTTCTACTTCTTTTTATTATTTTTCTTCTTCTACTTCAACTTCTTCTACTTCTTGTTCATCATCGTCATCTTCTTTTTTTTATTCCTCTTCTTCTTCTTCTTATTATTCTTTTACGCCTTCTTCTTCTACTTCTTATTCTTCTTCATCTTCTTCTTCTTTTTCTCTTCCTCTTTTTCTTCTTCTTCTTCTCATTCTTCGTCTTCTTCTTCTTCTTCTTCTTCTTCTTCAGCTTCTTTTTTCTTTTTCTGTTTCTTCTACCTCTTCTTCTTCCTGTTCCTCTTCTTTTTTTTTCTTCTTCTTCTTCTTCTTCTTATTCTTCTTCATCTTCTTTTTCTTCTTCTTCTTCTTCCTCTTCTTCTTCTTCTTCTTCTCCTCCTACTTCTTCTTCTTCTTCTTCTT
>JAIUJO010003770.1:32500-35000 GCA_023846275.1 Vanilla planifolia
TCTTCTCTTCTACTTCTTCTTCATTTTATCTTCTTCTTCTTCTTCTTCTTCTTCTTCAACTTCTTCCTCTTCCTGATCATCTTCTTCTTCTTCTTCTTGATCATTCTCCTCTTCTTCTTCATCTTCTTCTACTTCTTCTTCTTCTTCCTCCTCCTCCTCCTCCTCATCCTCCTCTTCCTTCTTCTTCTCATTCTTCTGCTTCTTCTTCTTCATCTTCTCCTTCTTCTTCCTCTTCATCATCATCTTCTTCTTCAACTTCTTCTTCTCCTCCTCTTCTTCTTTGTCTTCTACTTCTTCTTCTACTTCTTCTTCTTATACATCTTCTTCTTCTTCTTCTTCTTCTAGTTCTTCTTCTACTTCTTCTTCTTCATCATCTTCTTCTACTTCTTCCTCTACTTTCTTCTTCATCATCAACATCATCTTCTTCTTCTTCTTCTTCTTCTTCTACGACAACTTCTTCTTCTTCTTCTTCTTCTTCTTTGTCTCGTTCATTTTCATAATTATCATCTTCTACTTCTTCTTCTTTGTCATCATCATCATCTTCTTGTTCTTCTTCTAATACTACTACTTCTTCTTCTTCTTTTTCTTCTACTACTTCTTCTCCTTCTTCTTCTTCTTCCTCTTCCTCTTCTTCTTCTTCTTCTTCTTCTTCTTCTTCTTTATCTTCTTCTTCTTCTTCCTTTTCTTCTTTGCTTTTCTCTAATTCATCATCATCATCTTCTTCTTCCTCTTCTTCTCCTTCTTCTTCTTCTTTTTGTTCTTCTTCTCATCCTTCTTCTTCTTCTTCTTCTTCTTCGTCTTCTTCTTCTTCTTCTTCTCCTTCCTCCTCTTCTTCCTCTCTTTCTTCTTCTTCTTATTCTTCTTCTTCTTCTTCTTCTGGTTCTTCTTCTTCTTCTACTTCTTTTTCTTCTTCTTCTTCTTCTTCTTCTTCTATTACTTCTTCTTATTCTTCTTCATCTTCATCTTCTTCTTCTTGATAATCTTCTTCTTCTTCTTCTTCCACTTCTTCCTCTTATTCTTCTTCTTCTTCTACTTCTTCTTCTTCTTCCTCCTCTTCTTCCACTTCTTCCACTTCTTCATCTTCTTCTTCTGCTTCTTCTTCTTCTTCTCGTTATTCTTCTTCTTCTTCTTATTCTTATGCTTCTACTTCTTTTTCCTCTTCTTCTTCTACCCTTTGTACTTCTTCTTCCTCTTCTTCCTCCTCTCTTTCCTCTTCTTTTACTTTTTCATCTTCTTCTTCCTCTTCTTCCTCTTCTTCTTCAAGTACTTCTTACTCCTCTTCTTTTTCTTCTTCTACTTCTTCTTCTTCTTCTTCTTCTTCTTCTTCTTCTTTCCTCTTGTTCGTCTTCTTCTTCTTCTTCTACCTCTTCTTCCACTTCTTCTTCTAATTCTTCTTCTTCCTCTACTTCATCATCTTTTACTTCTTCTTTTCTACTTCTTCTTCTTCAACATCTTCTTCTTTTTTTTCTTCTTCTTCTTTTTCTTCTTAGACTTCTCCTTCCTCTTCTACTACTACTACTTCCTCTTATTCTTTCTTTTCTTTCTCTTCTTCTTTTATTTCCTCTTAATCTTCTTCTTCTTCTCCTTCTTCTTCTTCTTCTTCTACTACTACTACTACTACTACTTCTTCTTCTTCCTCACCTTCATGTTCTTCTTCTTCTTCTTCTTTTTCTTCTTCCTACTCTTCTTCTTCGTCTTCTTCTTCATTGTCTTCTTCTTCTTCTTCTTCTTCTTCTTCTTTGTCATCTTCTTCTTCTTCTTCGTCATCATCTTCTTCTTCTTCTTCTTCTTCTTCTTCTTCTTCTGCTTCTTCTTCTTCTTCTTTTTCTTCTTCTCTTCTTCCTCTTCTTCTTCTTCTTCCCCTTCTTCTACTTCTTCTTTTCTTCTTATTCTTTTTCTTCTTCTTCTTTCTCCTCTTCTTCCACTTCTCCCTCCTCTTCTTCTTCTTCTACTTCTTCTTCTTCTCCTTCTTTTTCTTCTTCTTCTTGATATTTTTCATTTTCTTTTCTTCTTCTTCTTCTTCTTTTTCCCCAACTTCATCTTCCTCTTATTCTTCTTCATCATCTTCTTCTTCTCCTCCTCCTCCTCCTCCTCCTCCTCCTTCTTCTTCTTCTTTTTCGTCTTCATCTTTTTCCACTTTTTCCTCTTCTTCTTCCTCTAATTCTTCCTCTTCTTCTTCTTCTTCTTCCTCTTCTACTTCTTCTTCATCTTCTTCTTTATCTTCTTTCTTCTTATTCTGATTTTTCCTCTTCTTCCTCTTCCACCTCTTCTTCTCCTTCTTCTTCCTATTCATCCTCTTCTCCAATTCTTCTTCTGCTTCTTCATATTCTTCTTCTTCTTCTTCTTCTTCCTCTTATTCCACTTCTTCCTTTTCTTCTCCTTCTTTTTCTACTTCTTTGTCTTCTACTTCTTATTCTTCTTCTTCTTCTTCTCCTCCTTCATCTCCTTCATCTTCTTCCTCTACTTCTTTTTCCTCTATTTCTTCCTCTTCCTCTTCTTC
>JAIUJO010003770.1:55000-57500 GCA_023846275.1 Vanilla planifolia
CTTCCTCTTCCTCCTCTTCTTCTTGTTCTTCTTCTTCTTATTCTTGTTGTTCTTCTTCTTCTTCTACTACTTCTTGTTCACCTTCTTTTTGTTTTCCCTCTTCTTCTTCTTCTTCTTCTTCTTCTTTCTTCTTTTTTTCTTCTTTCTTCTTCTTCTTCATCTTCTTCTTCTTCACCTAATTCTTCTTATTCTTCTTCATATTCTTTTTGTTCTTCCTCTACTACTTCTTCTACATCACCTTCTTCTACAACTACATCTTCTTCTTCTTATTATTATTATTATTATTCTTCTACTACTGCTTCTTCTTTTTCATCAGCATCTTCTTCTTCTTCTTCTTGCTCTTCTTCATCTACTCCTTCTTCTTCTTCTGTTTCTTCTTCTTCTTCATCTTCTTCTACTTCTCCATCTTCTTCTACTACGTCTTCTCATGTTGCTTCTTCTTGTTCTTGTTCCTCTTCTTCTTCTTCCATTTCTCCATCTGCTTCTTCTTCTTCTTCTTCTTCTTCTTCTTCTGCTTCACTTTCATCTTCTTCTTCGTCTTCATCGTGTTCTTCTTTACCTTCTTCTTCTTCTTCTTCTTTTTATGCTTCTGCTTGTCCTCATCCTTCTACTTTTCCCTCTTCTTCTTCTTTTTCTACTTCTTCTTTTTCCTTTTCTTCTTCTTCTTTTTCTTCTTCTTATTCTTAGTTTTCATCTTCTTCTTCATCCTCATCCTCTTCTTCTCTACATTCCTCTTCTTCTTCTTCTTCTTCTTCTGCTTCTTCTACTTCCTCTTCTTCTTCTTTTAACTCTTATTCTTCTTCTTTTTCAACTTCTTATTCTTCTTCTTGCTCCTCTTCTTCAAATTCTTCTTCTTCTTCTTCCTCACCTTCTTCTCCTTCTTCTTCTTCTCATTCTTCCTCTTCTTCGTCTTCTTCTTCTTCTTCTTCTTCTTCTTCTTCAACTTCTTCTTCTTCTTCTTATTCCTCTTCTTCTATTACTACTACTGCTTCTTCTTCTGTTGCTTCTTCTTCTTCTTGTTCTTCTTCTTTTCTTCCTCTTCTTCTTCTAATTCTTCTTCTTCTTCTTCTTCTTCTTCTTCTTCTCCTTCTTCTTCTTCTTCTTCTCCTCCTCCTCCTCCTTCTTCTTCTTCTTCTTTTCTTCTTCTTCTTCTTCATTTTCATCTTCATCCTCTTCTTCTCTACCTTCCTCTTCTTCTTCTTCCTCTTCTTCTTCTTCTTCTTCTTCTTCTTATTCTCTTCTTCTACTTCTTTAACTTCCTCTTCTTCTTTTAACTCTTCTTCTTCTTCTTTTTCAACTTCTTCTTCTTCTTCTTCCACTTCTTCATATTTTCTTCTTCTTCTTCCTCTCCTTCTTCTTCTTCTTCTTCTTCTTGTTCTTCTTCTTCTTCTAATTCTTCCTCTTCTTTGCCTTCTTCTTCTTCTTCTTCTTCTTTTACTTCTACTACTATAGCTACTAATAATTCCTCTACTTTTTCTTCTTGTTCTTCTTCCTCCTGTTCTTTGTTTCTTAATAATCTTCTTCTTCAACATCTTCTTCTTCTACTACTACTTCTTCTTCTTTTTCTCCTTCTTCTTCTTCTTCTTTTTCTTTTTCTTCTCCCTCCTTCTTCATCTTCTACCTCATCACCATCTTCTTCTTCTTCTCTTCTTCATCTTCTTCCTCTTCTTCTTCTTTTTATTCTTCTTCTTCCTCTTATAATTCTTCTTCTTCATCATCATCTTCTTATTCTTCTTCTTCTAATTCTTCTTCTTCTTCTTCTTCTTCATCCTTTTCCTCTTCATATTCTCCTACATCATCATCTTCTTCTCTTCTTCTCCTTCTTCTTCTAGTTCTTCTTCTACTTACTCTGCTACTTCTTCATCTTCTTCTTCTTCTTCTTCTTGTTCTTCGTCTTTTTCTTCCTCCTCCTCCTCCTCTTTCTTCTTCTTCTTGTTCTTCTTCTTTTTCTTCATCTACTTCTTCTTCTTCTTTTTCTTCTACTTCTTCTTCTTTAGCATCATCGTCTTCTTTTCTTCTTCTTCTTCATCATCTTCTTCCTTGCTTTCTTCTTCTTCTTCTTATCATCATCTTCTTTTTCTTCTTCTTCTTCTTCTACTAATACTACTTCTTCTTCTTCTTCTCCTTCTTCTTCTTCTTCTTCTTCTTCCTCTTCTTCCTCTTTTTCTTGTTCTTCTTCTTCTTCTTCCTACTCTTCTTCTTCTTCTTCTTCCTCATCTTCTTCTTCTTCTTCTTTTTCTTCTTCATCTTCCACTTCTTCCTCTTCAACTTCTTCTTTTTCTTCTTCCTCTTCATCTACTTCTTCTTCTCATCTTCTTTTCTTTATCTTCTTCTTCTTGTTGTTGTTCTTCCTCTTCTTCTTCTTCTTCTTCTTTTCTTCTTCTTCATCTTCTTCCACTTCTTCCTCTTCTTCTTCTCCTTCTTCCTCTCCTTCTTCTATATCTTCTTCTATTTCTTCTTCTTCATCATCATCATCTACTTCTTCCTCTACTTTTTTCAC
>JAIUJO010002181.1:0-2500 GCA_023846275.1 Vanilla planifolia
AACAGAAGAAGAAGAAGAAGAGAAGAAGAAGAAGAAGAAGAAGAAGAAGAAGAAGATGAAGAAGATGAAGAGGAAGAAGAGGTAGAAGATGAAGAAGTTGAAGAAAAGGAAAAAAGAAGAAGAAGAAGAAGAAGAGAAAGAAGAAGGGAAGAAGATGAAGAAGATGAAGAAGCAAGAAGAAGAAGAAGAAGTAGTAGAAGAAAAGAAGAAGAAGAAGGAGAACAAGGAGAGGCAAGAGGAAAAAAAAGAAGAAGAAGAAGCAGAATAAGAAGAACAAGAACACAAAGGGGTCATACAAGAAGAAGAAGAAGAAGAAGAGGAGGAGAAGAAGAAGAACAAGAAGAGGATGGAGATGAAGAAGAAGAAGGAGGAGGAGGAGGAGGAGGAGAAGAAGAAGAAGAAGAAGAAGAAGAACAAGAAGTGGAGGAAGAAGAAGAGGAACAAGAAGAAGAAGAAGTGAAAGAAAAAGAGGAAGAAGAAGAAGAAGAAGAGGACGAGGAGGAAGAAGAAAAAGAAGAGGAAGAAGAAGAAGAAGAAGAAGAAGAAGAAGAAGAAGAACAAGAAGAAGAAAAAGAAGAAGAAGAAGAAGAAGAAGGAGAAAAAAAAGGAGAAAAAGAAGAAGTAGAAGAAGAACAAGAAGGAGAAGAAGAGGAAGAGAGAAGAAGAAGAAAAAGAAGGAGAAGAAGATGGAGAAGAAGAAGAGAAGGAGAAGAAGAAGAAGAAGAAGAAGAAGAAGAAGAAGAAGGAGAAGAAGAAGAAAAAGGAGAAGATGAAGAAGAAGAAGAAGAAGGAGAAGAAGGAGAAGAAGGAGAAGAAGAAGGAGAAGAAGAAGAAGAAGAAGAAGAAGAAGAATAAGAAGGAGAAGGGATGAAGAAGAAGAAGAAGAAGAAGAAGGAGAAGAAGGAGAAGGGGAAGGAGAAGAAGGAGGAGGAGAAGGAGATGGACAAGGAGAAGAAGAAAAAGAAGAAGGAGAAGTGGAAGAAGAAGAAGAAGAAGAAGAAGAAAAACAAGAAGAAGAGAAGAAGAAGAAGAGAAGAAGAAGAAGAACAGAAGAAGAAGAAGAAAAGGAGAAGAAGAAGAAGAAGAAGAAGTAGAAGATGATGAAGAAGATGAAGAGGAAGAAGAGGTAGAAGATGAAGAAGTTGAAGAAAAGGAAAAAGAAGAAGAAGAAGAAGAAGAAGTGGAAGAAGAGGAAGAAGAAGTGGAAGAAGAGGAAGAAGAAAAAAGAAGAAGAAGAAGAAGTAGAAGAAGAAGAAGAAGAAGAAGAAGAAGAAGAAGAAGATGAAGAAGAAGGAGAAGAAGGAGAAGGAAAAGGAGAAGAAAGGAGAAGGAGAACGAGAAGAGGAGGAAGAAGAAGAAGAAGAAGAAGAGGAAGAAGAAGAAGAAGAAGAAGAAGAAGAAGAGAAAGAAGTGGGGGAAGAAGAAGAAGAAGAAGAAGAAAAAGTTGGAGATGAGGAAGTAGAAGAAGAAGAAGAAAAAAGAAGGAGATGAAGAAGAAAAAGAAGAAGAAGAAGAAGTTGGAGGTAGAGAAGAAGAAGAAGAGGGTGAAGGAGAAGAAGAAGAAAAAAAAGATGTAGAAGAAGAAGAGGAAGAAGAAGAAGAGATGATGATGATGAAGAAGAAGAAGAAGAAGATGATGATTATGAAGAAGAAAAAAGAAGAATAAAAAGAAGAAGAAGAAGAAGAATAAGAATAAGAAGAAGAAGAAGAAGAAGAAGAAAAACAAGAAAAAGAAGAAGAAGAAGAAGAAGAAGAAGACAAAGACAAAGAAGAAATGGAAGAAGAAGTAATAATGAAGGAAGAAGAAAAAATAACATGACGATTAGGAAGACGAAGAAGAAAAAGAAGGGGAGGAGGAAGAAGAAGAAGAACAAGGAGAGGAAGAAGTAGAAGAAGATGATGATAATGATGAAGGAGAAGAAGAAGAAGAAGAACAAGAAGAAGATGAAGAAGAAGATGATGAAGAAGAAGATCAAGAAGTAGAAGAAGAACAAATTCAAGAAGATGAATATGAACAAGAAGAAGAAGAAGAAGAAGAGGAAGAAAAAGAAGAAAGAGAAGAAGAACAAGAACAAGAAGACGAAGAAAAAGAAGAAGATGATAATGATGATGAAGAAGAAGCTAGAAGAAGAAGAAGAAGATGAAAAAGCTAGAAGAAGAAGAAGAAGAAGAAGTGGAAGAAGGGGACAAGAAGAACAAGATGAAGAAGAACAAAAAGAACAAGAAGAAGAAGATGAAGGAGAAGAAGAAGAGGAAGAAGAAGAAGGAGAATCAAGAAAAGAAAGAAAAGAAGAAGAAGAAGAAGAAGAGGAAGAAGAAGTAGAAGAAGAAGAAGAAGAAGGAGAAGAAGAAGAATAAAAAGAAGAAGAAGAAGAAAAGGAAGAAAAAGAAGTAGAGGAAGAAGAAGAAAAAGAAATAGAAGATTAAGAAGATGAAGAAGAAAAAGAGAGGATGAAGAAGAAAGAGAAGAAGAAGAACATGAGGAAGCAGAAGAAGAAGA
>JAIUJO010002181.1:20000-22500 GCA_023846275.1 Vanilla planifolia
AAAGAAGAATAAGAGGAAGAAGAAGAAGAAGAACAAGAAAAAGAAAAAGATAATGAAGAGGAAGAAGAAGACGAAGTAGAAGAAGGGGAAGAACAGGAATAAGAAGAAGAAGAAGAAGAAGAAGAAGAAGTAGAAGGAGAAGAACAAGAAGAAGAACAAGATGATGATGAAGTGTAAGAGAAGAAGAAGTATAAGAAGATGAAGAATAAGAGGAATAAGAAGAGGAAGAAGAAGAAGAAGAAGAGAAAGAAGTAAAAGCAAAGAATAGAAGGAAGAAGAAGAAGAGGAACAAGAAGGAGGAGATGAAGAGGAGGTAAAAGTAGGAGGAGAAGAAGAAGAAGAAGGTGAAGAAGAAGGAGAAGAAGGAGAAGAAGAATATGAAGGTGAAGAATAGGAAGAAGAAGAAGAACATGAAGGAGGAGGAGGAGAAGAAGAAGAAGAAGAAGAAGGAGTTGAAGAAGAAGAATAATAATAATAATAATAATAAGAAGTTGAAGAGGAAAAAGAAGTAGAAGAGGAAGAAGAAGAAGAAAAACAAGAAGAAGAAGAAGAAGAAGAAGAAGAAATTAAAGAGAAGAAGAAGTAGTAGTAGAAGAAGAAGAAGATGATGATGAGGAATTAGAAAAAGACAGACTAAGAAGAAGAAGAGGAAGAAGAAGAAGAAAAAGAAGAAGTAGATTGAAGAAGAAGAAGAAGAACGAGAAGAAGATTGAAAATGAGGAGAAGAATAAGGAGGTGGAGAAGAAGAAGAAGAAGAAGAAGACGAAGAAGAAGAAGAAGAAGAAGTGGAAGAAGTAGAAGAAGGGGAAGAAGAAAAAGAATAAGAGGAAGAAGAAGGAGAAGAAAAAGGAGGAGAAGAAGAAGAAGACGAGGAAGAAGAAGAAGAAGAAGAAGAAGTAGCAGTAGTAGTAGAAGAGCAAGATAAAAAGAAGATGAAGAACAAGAATATGAAGAAGAAGAAGAATAAGAAGAGGAAGAATAAGAAGTAGAAGTACAAGAAGAAGAAGAAGAAGAATAACAAAAGAAGAACAAGAAGGAGAAGAACTTAGAGAAGTAGTAGAAGAAGAAGATGAAGAAGAAGAAGAAGTAGAAGAAGTCGAAGAAAAGAAGAAGAAGAAGCAGAAGAAGTAGAAGAAGAAGAAGAATAAGATGATGAAGAAGAAAAAGAAGAAAAAGATGAAGAAGAAGAAGAAGAAGAACATGAACAAGAACAAGAAGTAGAAGAAGAGGAAGAAGAGGAATAAGCAGAAGAAGAAGAAGAAGAAGAAAAAGAAGAAAAAGAAGAAGAAGAAGAGAAGAAGAAGAAGAAGAAAGAGAAGAAGAAGAAAAAGAGGAGGAAGAAGAAGACGAAGGAATAGAAGAAGAAGAAGAAGAGAAAGAAGAAGAAGAAGAAGTAGGAGAAGAAGAAGAAGAAAAAGAAGGAGAAGAAGAAGAACAACAAGACGATGAAGTAGTAGTAGTAGTAGTAGAAGAAGATGAAGAAAAGGAATTAGAGGAAGAAGAAGAAGTTGAAGAAGAAGAAGAAGAACGTGAAGAAGGAGAAAGAGGAGGAGAAGAAGAAGATGATGATGATGAAGAAGAAGACGAAGATGAAGATGAAGAAAAAGAAGAAGAAGTGGAAAAAGTGGAAACAAAAGAAGAGGAAGAAGAAGAACTATTGGACGAAGAAGAAGAAGAACAGAAACAAGAAAAAGAAGAAGAAGATAAAGAAGAATACTATGTGGAAGGGGTAGAATAGGTATAACAAGAAGAAGAAGAAGAAGAAGAAGAAGATGGTGATGATGTGTAAGAAGAAGAAGAAGAAGAAAGAGAAGAAGAAGAAGAAGATGAAGATGAAGTAGAAGAAGAAGAAGAAGAAGAAAAAGAAGAAGAGGAAGAAGAAGAAATAAAGAGGAAGTAGAAAAAAAGCTAGAAGAAGAAGAAGCAAAAGAAGAAGACGAAAAAAAAGAAAAAGACGAAGAAAAAGTAACAAAAGACGAACATGTTGATGAAGAAGAAAAAGATGAAGGAGAAGAAGGGGAAAAAGAAGTTGAACAAGAAAAGGAATAAAAAGAAAAGAAGGAAAAAAAGAAGTAGAAGAAGAAGAAGTACGAGAAAAAGAAGATTAAAAAGAAGAAGAAGAAGAACTAGTAGTAGTTAAAAAGAAGCAGATGAAGAAAAAGAAGAAGATGAAGATGAAGGAGAAGAATAAGAATAAAATAATGTAGAAGATGAAGAAAAAGACGATGAAGATGAAGAAGAAGAACAAGAAAAATAAGAAGATGAAGAAGAAAAAAAGGAAGAAGAAATGAAGAAGAAGAATGAGAAGAAGAAGAAGAAGAAGAAGAGGAAGATGACGAGGAACAGAAGAAGAACAAGTAGTAGAAGTAGAAGAAGTAGTAGTAGTAGTAGTAGTAGAAGAAGAACAAGAAGCAGAAGAAGAAGAAGAAGGAGAGGAAAAAGAATAAGAAGGAGAAGTAGAAGATGAAGAAGAAGAAATAGAAGTAGAAGAACAAGAACA
>JAIUJO010002181.1:30000-40000 GCA_023846275.1 Vanilla planifolia
AAGAAGAAGAAGAAGAAGAAGGAGAAGAAGAAGAAGAAAAAGAAGAAGAAGGAGAGGAAGAAGTAGGAAAAGAAGAAGAAGAAGTGGGAAAAGAAGATGAAGATGAAGAAGAAGAAGAAGAATATGAGGTTACTAGAGGAAGAAGAAGATGAAGATGAAGAAGATGATGAAAATGAAGAAGAACGAGAAAAAAAGAAGATGAAGAAAAGGAAGAAGAGGAAGAAGAAGAAGAAGAAGAATAATAAGAAAAAGAAGTAGAAGGAAAAGTTGAAGAAGAAGAACATGAAGAAAGAATGCGAAGAAGAAGAAGAAGGAGAGGAGGAAGCAAAAGAAGAAGAAGAAAAACAAGAACAAGGAGATAAAGAAGAAGAAGAAGAAGAGGAAAAAGTAGAAGAAGAAGGAGAAGAAAACAAAGAAGAAGAGGAAAAGGAAGAAAAAGAAGAATAAGAAGAAGAAGTAGAGGGACAAGAAAAGGAAGAAAGAGAAAAAGGAGAAGAAGGATAAGAAGGGAAAATGAAGAAGAAGAAGAAGAAGAAGAAGAATTTGTAGAAGAGAAGAAGAATAGAAAAACAAAATTGAAAAGAAAGAAGAAGAAAAGGAAGAGGAAGAAGAAGAAGAACAAGAAGAAGGAGAAGAAGAACAAGAACAAGAACAAGAAGAAGAAGAAGTTGAAGAAGAAGAGAAAAAGGAAAAAAAGAGATGGAAGAAGAAGAGAAAGAACAAGTAGTAAAGGAATTAGAGGAAGAAAAAATGTTGAATAAGAAGAGGAAAAAGAAGCAGAAGAAGAAGAAGAAGAAGAGGAAGATGAAGATGATGAAGAAAGGAAGAAGAAGTAGAAGAAGAGGAAGAAGAAAAGGAAGAAGAAGAAGAAGAAAAAGAAGAAGAACAAGAAGAGGAAGAAGAAACAAGATGAAGAAGAAGGAGCGGAAGTTGAACAAGAAAGAACAAGAAGAAGAAGAGGATAAGAAAGAAGAGAAGAAGAAGGAGAGGAAGTTGAACAAGAAGAATAAGAAGAAGAAGAGGAAAAGAAAAGAAGAAGAAGAAGAAGAGGAAGAAGAAAGATAGAAAAAGACGCAGAAGAATAATAAGAAGAAAAAGAATTAGAAAAGAAGGAGAAGAAGTGCTTCAAAAAGAAGAAGAAAAAGTAGTAGTAAAGGAAGTAAAAGAAAAAGCAGAACAAGAAGAAGGAGGTGGAGGAGGAGAAGGAGGAGGTTAAGAAGAAGAATAAGAAGAAGAAGAAGAAAATGAAAAAGAAAGAGAAGATGAAATAGAGGAAAAGGAAGAAGACGAAGAAGAAGAGGAAGATGAAGTGCCAGATGAAGAAGAAGAAAAAAAAGAAGAAGAAGACGAAGAAGAATAAGGAGAAGAAGAAGAAGAAGAAGTAGAAGAAGAATAGCAAGGAGTAGATGAAGAAGAACAAGAAGTAGAAGTAGAAGAAGAGGAAGAACACAAAGAAGAAGAAGAAGAAGAAGAGGAAGAAGAAGAAGAAGAAGAAGATGAAGAAGATGAAGAAGATGAAGAAGAAGAAGTAGAAGAAGAAGAAGAAGAAAAAGAAGAAGAAGGGAAGAAGATAAAGATGAAGGAGAACTAGAAAGAGGAGGACGAAGAAGAAGATGAAGAAGAAGAAGTAGAAATAGAAGAAATAAAAGAAGTTGTAGAATAAAAAGAAGAAGAAAAAGAAGAAGAAGAAGAAGAAGAAAAAGAAAAAGATGTAGCAGATGAAGAAGATGATGATTATGAAGATGATGATGAAGAAGAAGAAGAAGAAAAAGAAGATGAAGAAGAAGAACAAGAAGAAAAAACAAGAAGAAGAATAAGAAGAAGAGGAGAAAGAAGAAGAAGAAGAAGAAGAAGAAGAAGATGAAGACGTAGAAGTAGAAGAAGAAGAAGAAGAAGAGGAAGAAAAACTTGATGAAGAATAAGAAGGAGAAGCAGTTAGAGGAGATGTTGAAGAAGAAAAAGATGTAGAAGAAGAAGAAGAAGAAGTAGAAGAAGATGAAGAAGAAAAAGAAGTAGAAGAAAAAGATGAAGAAAAAGAAGAAGAAGAAGAAGAAGAAGAAAAAGAGGAAGAAAAAGAAGAAGAATTAGAAGAAGAAGAAGAAGAATGAGAAGAAGAAGAAGAAAAAGAAGAGGAGGAAGAAGACGATGAAGAAAAAGAAGAAAAAGAAGAAAAAGAACAAAAGAAAAAGAAGAAGAAGAGAAGGAGTAGGAGGAGGAAGAATAAGAAGAAGATGAAGAAGTAGATGTAGAAGAAGAAGAAGAAGAAAAAGAAGTAGTAGTAGTAGAAGAAGAAGAAGAAGAAGGAGAAGAAGAAAATGAAGAAGAGGAAGAAGAAGAACAAGAAGAAAGGGAAAAAGAAGAAGAAGAAGAAGAAGTAGAAGAAGAGGATATTGATGATTTTAATTGATGAAGAAGAAGAAGAAGAAGAAGAAGAAAAAGTAAAAGAAGAAGAACAACAACAAGAAAAAAGAGGAATGAGATGAAGAATTAGGAGGAGAAGAAGAATGGGAAGATGGAGAAGAAGAAAGAGAAGTAGAAGAAGAAGTAGAAGAAGAAGAAGAAGAAGAAGAAGAAGAGGGGGAAGAAGAGGGAGAAGAGGAAGAAGTAGAAGAAAAAGAAGAAGGAGAAGAAACAGAAGAAGTAGAAGAAGAAGAAGAGGAAGAAGAAGAATTCAAAGAAGAAGAAGAAGAAGTAGAAGAGGAAGAAGAAGAAGAAGAGGACGAAGAAGAAGAAGTACAAAAAGAAAAGTAAGTAGAAGAAGAAGAAGATGAAGAAGATGATGAAGAAGAAGAAGTAGAAGAAGAAAAGGAAGAAGAAGAAGAAAAAGTAGAAGAATGAGAAGAAGTAGAAGTAGAAGAAGAAAAAAAAGTTGATGATGAGGAAGAAGAAGAAGAAGCAGACGAAGAAGAAGAAGAGAAAAGGAAGAAGAAGAAGAAGAAGAAGAAGAAGAAGAAGATGAAGAAGAAGTAGACGAAGAAGAAGAAGAAGAAGAAGAAGAAGAAGATGATGATGATGATGAAGTGGAAGAAGTAGTAGTAGTATTAGAAGAAGAATAAGAAGAAGAAGAAGAAAAAGAAGAAGAGGAAGAAGAAGAAGCAGTAGAAGAAGAAGAAGAAAAAAAAGAAGAAGAGGAAGAAGAAGAAGCAGTAGAAGAAGAAGAAGAAGAAGAAGAAAGAGATGGAGGAGAAGATGAAGCAGTAGAAGAGCAAGAACGAGAAGAAGAAGGAGAAGAGGAACTAGAAGAGGAAGAATGAGAAGAACAAGAAGAAGAAGAATAAGAAGAGCAAAAAGAAGAAGAAGAAGTAAAATATGAAGAAGAAGAAGAAGAGGAAAAAATTGAAGAAGAAAAGAAAGAAGAAGGAAAGGAAGAAGAAGAGCAAGGAGAAGAAGAAGAAGAAGAAGAAAGAGAAGTAAAGAAGAAAGAGAAGATGAAGAAGAAGGAGAAGGAGCAGAAGAAAAGGATGATGATGATGAAGTAGTAGTTGTAGTAGTAGAAGAAGAAGAAGTAGATGATGTAGAAAAGAAAGAAGAAAAAAAAGAAGAATAATGAGAAGAAGAAGAAGGAGGAGGAGAAGAAGGACAAGAAGGACAAGAAGGAGTAGAGGAAGTAGAAGAAGATGAAGAGGAAGAGGAAGAAGAAGAAGAAAACGAAGAAGAAGATGCAGAAGAAGAAGAAGAGGAGGACAAAGAAGAAGAAGACAAAGAAGAAGAAGAAGAAGAAGAAGAGGAAGAAGAAAAAGAAGACGAAGAAGAGAAACAAGAAAATGATGAAGAAGAAGAAGAAAAAGAAGTAGAAAAAAAAGAAGAACAAGAATATGAAGGAGATGGAGAAGAAGAAGAAGAAGACAAAATAAAAGAAGCAGTGAAGGAAGAAGAAAAAGTGGAATAGCAAGAGGAAGAGGAAGAAGAAGAAGAAGAAGAGGAAGAACAAGAAGAAAATATGATGAAGAAGATTTAGAAGAAGAGGAAAATTAAGATGAAGAAGAAGAAGAACAAGAGGAAAAGGAAGAACAAAGAGAAGAAGAAGAAGAAGTTGAAGGAGAAGAAGTAGAAGAAGTAGAAGTAGAAGAAGTGGAACAAGAAGATGATAAGGAAGAAGAGGAAGAAGATGAAGAAGAAGAAGAAGAGGTAGAAGAGGAAGATGAGGAGAAGAAGAAGGAGAAGAAGAGGAAGAAGGAGAGGAGGAGGAGGAAGAAGAAGAAGAAGAAGAAGAAGAAGAAGAATTTGTAGTAGTAGTTGAAGAAGAAGAAGAAGAGGAAGAAGAAGAGGAAGGGGAATAAGAAGAAGAATAAGAAGAAGAAGAAGTAGAGGAACAAGAAGTGGAAGAAAGAGAAAAAGAAGAAGAAGAACATGAAGAGGAAGACGAAGAAGAAGAAGAAGAATTTGTAGAAGATTAAGAAGAAGAAGAAAACAAAGAAGAAGAGGAAGAAGATGAAAAGGAATAGGTAGAAGAAGAAGAAGAAGACGAAGATGAAGAAGAAGAAGAAGAACATGAACAAGAGGAAAAAAAGAGAAGGAAGAAGAAGAAGAAGAAGAAAATGAGGAAGATGAAGATGAAGAAGAAGGGAAGAAGAACAAGAACAAGAAGAAGAAGAAGAGGAAGAGGAAAAGGAAGAAGAAGAAGAAGAAGAAGAAGAAGAAGAAGAAGAAGAAGAGGAAGAAGAAGAAGAAGAAGAAGAAGGAGAAGAAGTTGAAGAAAAAGAACAAGAAGAAGAAGAGGATGAGTAAAAAGAAGATCAAGAAGAAGAAGAAGACGGAGAAGAAGAAGAAGAAAGAGAAGAAGAAGAAGATGAAGGAGCAGAAGAAGAAGATGATGATGATGAAGTAGTAGTTGTAGTAGCTTTAGAAGAAGAAGAAGAAGAAGAAGATGTAGAAAAAGAAGAAGAAAAAAAAGAAGAAGAATGAGAAGAAGGAGAAGGAGGAGAAGAAGGATAAGAAGGAGGAGAGGAAGAAGAAGAACAAGAAGAAGATTAAGAGTAAGGAGAAGAAGAGAAAGTAGTAGTAGAAGAAGAAGAAGATGAAGAAGCAAAAGAATAAGAGGAGGAAGAAGCAGACAAATAAGAAAAACAAGAAGAAGAGGAAGAAGAAGAAGAAGAAGAAGAAGAAGTGGAAGAAGAAACGAAGAAGAAGATGAAGAAGAAAAAGAAGAGGAAAAAAAGAGGAAGAAGAATATGAAGAAGGAGAAGAAGAAGGCAAAAAAGAAGAATTGGAGAAAGAAGTAGGAAAAAAAAGGAAGAAGAAGAAGAAGATGATGATGAAGAAGAAGAAGAAGAAGAACAAGAAGAACAAGAAGAAAAAGAAGATGAAGAAGATGAAGAAGAAGAGGAAAATGAAGATCAAGAAGAAGAAGAAGAGGAAAAGGAAGGAGAGGAAAAGAAGAAGAATAAGTAGAAGTAGAAGTAGAAGAAGTAGATGTAGAAGGAGAAGAAGAAGAAGATGATCAGGAAGAAGAGGTAGAATTAGAAGAAGAAGAGAAAGAAGAAGAGGAAGAAGAGAGAGGAAGAGGAAGAAGAAGAAGAATATAAAGAGGAAGAAGAAGTTGCAAAACAAGAAGAGGAAGAAAGAGAAAAAAAGAAGAAGATCGAGAATAGGAGGAAGAAGAAGAAGAAGAAGAAGAATTTGTAGAAGATGAGGAAGAAGAGGAAAACGAAGAAGAAAAGGAAGAAGAAGAAAAGGAAGAGGAGGAAGAAGAAGAAGAATAAGAAGAAGGAGAGATGATGATGAAGAAGAGGAAGAAGAGGAAACAAAGAGAAGGAAGAAAAAGAAAAGGAAGAAGAAGAACAAGAAGAAGTAAGGGAGAAAAAGATGTAGAAGAAGAAGAAGAAGAAGAAGAAGAAGAAGGAGAAGAAGAAGAAGAGGAAGATGATGATGAAGAAGAAAGGAAGAAAAGAAGAAAAAGAAGAAGAAGAGGAAGAGGAAAAGGAAGAAGAAGAAGAAGAAGAAGAAGAAGAAGAGGAACAAGAAGAAGAAGAAAAAGAAGAAGTAGAAGACATTGAACAACAAGAAGAAGAAGAAGAAAAAGAGGTAGAAGAAGAATAAGAAGAAGAAGAAGTAGTAGAGGAGGAAAAGATAAAAAGGAAGGAGTGGAAGAAGAGGAAGAAGAAGAAGAAGAAGAAGGAGATGAAGAAGAAGAAGAAAAAGTAGTAATAGAAGAAGTAAAAGAAGAAGTAGAAGGAGGAGGAGGAGGAGGAGAACGAGGAGGATAAGAAGAAGAAGAAGAAGAAGAAGAAGAAGAAGAAGAAGAAGTTGATGATGATGATGATGATGAAGATTAAAAAGAAGAAGAAGATGCAGAAGAAGAAGAAGAAGAAGAAGAAGAAGGAGAAGAGGAGGAAGAAGAAGAAGAAGAATAAGGAGAAGAAGAAGAAGAAGAAGAAGAAGAAGAAGTGGAAGAAGAAGAAATAGAAGAAAAGGAAGAAGTCGAAGAAGAGGAGGAAGAGAAGAAGATGATGATGAAGAAGAAGAAGTAGAAGAAGAAGAAGAAGAAGAAGAAGAAAAAGAGAGAAGAGATGAAGATGAAGGAGAAGAAGAAGGAGAAGGAGAAGGAGAAGAAGAAGAGGAAGAAGACGAAGATGACGAAGAAGAAGAAGAAGAAGAAGAAGAAATAGAAGAAATAGAAGAAGAAACAGAATAAAAAGAAGAAGAAAAAGAAAAAGAAGAAGAATATAAAGAAGATGATGATTATGAAGAAGAAGAAGAAGAAAAAGAAGATGAAGAAGAAGAAGAGGAAGAAGAAGAAGAAGAAGAAGAAGAAGAATAAAAAAAGGAAGAAGATGAAGAAGAAGAAGAAGAAGAAGATGAAGAAGTAGAAGCAGAAGAAGAAGAAGAAGAAAACCATGATGAAGAAGAAGAAGAGGACAAGAAGGAGTTGGAGGAGATGAAGAAGAAGAAAATAATGTAGAAGAAGAAGAAGAAGAAGAAGAAGTAGAAGAAGATGAAGAAGAAAAAGAAGTAGAAGAAAAATAAGAAGAAAAAGAAGAAGAAGAAGAAGAAGAAGAAGAATAAGAAAAAGTGGAAGAAGAAGAAGAAGAAGAAGAAAGAAGAAGAAGAAAGACAAAGAGAAAAAAGAAGAAGATGGAGAAAAGAAAAAGAAGAAGAGGAGGACGAGGAGGAGGTGGAAGAAGAAGAAGAAGAAGAAGAAGGAGACGTAGAAGAAGAACAGGAAGAAGAACAAGAAGAAGAAAAAGAAGAACACGATGAAGTAGAAGAAGAATAAGTTGAAGAAGAAGAAGAAGAAGAAAAAGTAGTGGTAGTCGAAGTAGTAGAAGAAGAAGTAGAAGAAGATGGAGGAGGGGTAGCATGAGGACAAGAAGGAGAAAAAGAAAATGAGGAAGAGGAAGAAGAAGAAGAAGAACAAAAAGTAAGAGAAGAAGAAGAAGAAGAAGACGATGATTTTAGTAGTTGAAAAAGAAAAAGAATAAGAAGAAAAAGATTAAGAAGAAGATGAAGTAGAAGTAGTAGAAGAAGAAGAAGAAAATAGAAGAATGAGAACAAGAATATGGAGGAGAAGAAGAAAGAGAAGATAGAGAAGAAGAAAAAGAAGAAGATGAAGAAGAAGAAGGGGAATATAAGGAAGAAGAGAAAGAAAGAAAGAAGAAGAAGAAGAAGAGGAAGAAGAAGAAGAAAGATTTGAAGAGTAAGGGGATGAGGAAGAAGAAGGTGAAGAAAAAGAAGAAGAAGAAGAGGAAGTTGAAGAAGAAGAAGAAGATGGAGAAGAAGAAGAAGTAGAAGAATAAGAAAAGGAAGAATGAGAAGAAGAAGAAGATGTAGAAGAAGAAGAAGAAGAAGAAGAAAAAGTAGAAGAAAAAGTAGTAGTAGAAAAAGAGGTAAAAGAAGAAGTAGAAGAAGGAGAGGAGGAGGAGGAGGAGGAGGATAAGAAGAAGGAGAAGAAGAAGAAGAAGAAAATGAAGAAGAAAAAGAAGAACAAGAAGAAGACGAAGAAGAAGAAGTAGAAGAAAAAGAAGAAGAAGATGAAGAAAAAGAAGAAGATGAAGTAGAAGAAGAAGAAGAAGAAGAAGAAGAAGAAGAAGGAAAAGATGAAGAAGAAGAAGAAG
Source organism: Vanilla planifolia (assembly GCA_023846275.1). Lineage (NCBI taxonomy): Eukaryota > Viridiplantae > Streptophyta > Magnoliopsida > Asparagales > Orchidaceae > Vanilla > Vanilla planifolia. The sequence goes on from JAIUJO010002181.1 coordinate 38,055, forward strand.
CAGAAGAAGAAGAAGAAGAAGAAGAAGATGATGATGATGAAGAAGATAAAGAAGAAGAAGAAGAAGAAGAATAAGAAGAAGGGCAAGAAGAGGAAGAAGAGAAAGAAGAAGAAGAAGAAGTAGAAGAGGTAGAAGGGGAAGAAGAAGAAGAATTCAAAGAAGAGGATGAAGAAGTAGAACAGGAAGAAGAAGAAGAGGATGAAGATGAAGAAGAAGAAGTACAAAAAGAAAAGTAAGTATAAGAAGAAGAAGATGAAGAAGATGAAGAAGGAGAGGAAGACAAAGATGGTGATGAAGAAGAAGAAGAAGGAGAGGAAAAAGAAGAAGAAGAAGAAGAAGAAGTGGAAGAAGAAGAAGAAGAAGGAGAAGAAGTAGAAGTAGACGAAGAAGAAGAAAATGATGATAATGAAGGGGAAGAAGAAGAAGAAGAAGAGGAAGAGAAGAGGTAGAAGAAGAAGATGAAGAAGAAGAAGAAAGGAAGAACAAGATGAAGAAGAAGATAAAGAAGAAGAAGAAGATGACGAAAAAAAAGAAGAAGAAGATGATGAAAGAGAAGGAGCAGAAGAAGAAGAAGATGATGATGAAGTAGTAGTTGTACAAGAAGAAGAAGAAGAAGAAGAAGAGGAAGACAAAGAAGAAAAGATGTAGAAAAAGAAGAAGAAAAAGAAGAAGAAGAATGAGAAGATGATGAAGGAGGAGAAGAATGATAAGGAGGAGAGGAAGAAGAAGAAGAAGAAGAAGGAGAGGAAAAAGATGAAGAGTGAGGGGAAGAAGTGGAAGAAGATGAAGAAGAAGTAGAAGAAGAAGAAGAAGAAGAAGAAGAAGAGGAGGAGGAAGAAGAAAACAAATAATTAAAACTAGAAGAAGAGGAGGAAGAAGAAGAAGAGGAAGAGGAAGAAGAAGAAGAAGAAGTAAAAGAATAGGAAGAAGAAAACGAAGAAGTAGAAGAAGAAAAAGAAGAAAAAATAGGAAGAAGAATATGAAGAAGGTGAAGAAGAAGGAGAAGAGGAAGACGAAATAGAAGAAGTGCAAATAGAAGAAGTAGAAAAACTAGAAGAAGAACAACAAGAAGAAGATGAAGAAGAAGAACAAGAACAAGAACAAGAAGAAAAAGAAGATGAAGAAGATGAACAAGAAGAGGAAAATTAAGATGATGAAGAAGAAGAAGAAGAGGAAAAGGAAGGAGGAGAAAAAGAAGAATAATAAATAGAAGGAGAAGAAGTAGAAGAAGTGTAAGTAGAAGGAGAAGAAGAAGATGATGATAAGGAAGAAGAGAAAGAATTAGAAGAAGAAGAAGAGGAAGGAGAAGAGGAAGGGGAAGAAGAAGAATAATAAGAAGACGAAGAAGTAGAGGAACAAGAAGTGGAAGAAAGAGAAAAAGAAGAAGAAGAAGTTCAAGAAGAGTAAAAAGAAGAAGAAGAAGAATTTGTAGAAGATGAAGAAGAAGAGGAAAACAAAAAAGAAAAGGAAGAAGAAGAAAAGGAAGAGGAAGAAGAAAAAGAAGAATAAGAAGTAGAAAAAGATGAAGGAAAAGAAGAAGAAGAAGAAGTAGAAGAAGAGGAAAAAAAGAGAAGGAAGAAAAAGAAGAAGAAGAAGAAGAAGAAGAAGTGGAGGAGAAAAAGATGTAGAAAAGGAAGAGGAAGAAGAAGAAGAAGCAGAAGAAGAGGAAGATGAAGATGAAGAAGAAAGGAAGAAGAAGAAGAAGAAGAAGAAGAAGAGGAAGAGAAAAAGGATTAAGAAGTAGAAGAAGAAGAAGAAGAAGAGGAAGAAGACAAAGGAGTCCTCTTCTACAACTTCTTCTTATTCTTCTTCTATTTCTTTTTTCTTATACTACTTGCTCAACTTCTTCTTTATTCCTCCTCTTCTTCTGATTCTCCTTCCACTACTTCTACTTCTTCTTTTACTATTAGTGCTTCTTCTTATTTTTCTAGTTCTTATTTTAATTC
>JAIUJO010002181.1:45000-47500 GCA_023846275.1 Vanilla planifolia
ATCTTCTTCTTCATCTTCCTCTTTTTTCTCTAATTCCTCTTCTTCTTCTTCTTCTTCTTCTTCTTCTTGTCCTTCCTCTTCTTCATCTTCTTCTTCTACCACTTCTTTTTCTTTTTCTTCTTATTCTTTTTCTTCTTCTTCTTATTCTAATTGTTGTTGTTCTTGTTCTTCTTCTTCTTCTTTTACTTCTTTTTCTTCTTCTTCTACTTCTTTTTCTTCTTCTTCTTCTTCTTACTCATCTTCTACTTCTTATTATTCTTTTTTTATTTTTCTTCTTTCTCTTCTTCTTCTTCTTTCTCATTTTCCTCTTCTTCTTCTTATGGCTCTTCTTGTTCTTCTTCTTCTTCTTCTTCTTTTGCCTCTTCTTCTTCTTCTTCTTCTTCTTCTTCTTTTTCTTCTTCTTCAACTTCCTCATCATCAACTTCTTCTTATTATTCTTTTTTTCTTCGTCTTCTTTCTCCTCTTCTTCTACTTCATCTTTTTTCTTATTTTACTTTTCCTATTCTTCTTCTTATTGCTCTTCTTCTTCTTTTTTCTTCTTCTTCTTCTTCTTCTTCCTCCTCTTATTCTTCTTCTTCTTTCTCTTCCTCTCCTTTTTCTTTTTCTCTTTCTACTTCTTCTTATTCTTCTTCTTCTTCTCCTTCTTCTTCTTCCTCCTTTTCTTCTTCTTATTCGTCTTGTACTTCTTCATTTTCTTCTGTTGTCTTCTTCTTCTTCTTGCTCTTCTTCTTCTACTTCTTTTTTTTTCTTTTGTCTTCTTCTTCTTCTTCTTCTACTTCTTCTTCCTCTTCTTCATCCTCTTCTTTTTCTTCCTCTTCTTCTTCCTCTTCTTCTTCTTCTTCTTCATCTACTTCTTTTTCTTCTTCTTCTTCTTCTTCATCTTCTTCTTCGACTACTACTTCATTTAATTCTTCCTCTTGTTCCTCATCCTCTTCCACCACTTCTTCTTCTTAGCATTCTTCCTTTTTTACATCTTTTTCTGTCACTTCATTTTCTTCATCTTCTTCTTGATCTTCTTATTTTTCTATTTTTTCTTCTTCTTTTTCTTCTTCTAATTGTTCTTCTTCTTCTTCTTCCACTTCTTTTTCTTCTTCTTCTTCTTTTCCATCATCCACTTCATCTTCTTCTTCGTCTTCCTCTTCCTCTTCTTCTTCTTCCTCTTCTTCTTCTTCTTCTTCTTCTTCTTCTTCTTCTTCCGATTCTTCCTCTTCTTATTCTTCTTCGTCTTCTTCTTCTTCTTCTTCTTCTTCTTCTTCTTCTTCTTCTTTTCTTCTTCTTCTTCTTATTCTTCTTCCTTTTCCTACTCTTCTTCTTCTTTTTCTTCTTCTTCCTCTTCTTCTTCTCCTTCTTTTTGTTGTTGTTGTTCTTCTTCTTTTTCTTCTTCTCTTCCTTCTCCTTCTTCTTATACTTCTTCTTCCTCTTCTTCTTCCACTTCTTCTTCTTCATTTTCTTCTTCTTCCTCTCTTTCTTCTTCTCCTCCCTCTTCTTCCTTCTTCTTCTTCTTGTTGATCTTCTTCTTCATCATCTTGTTCTTATTCTTCTACTTCTTCTTCTTCTTCCACATCTTCCTATTGTTCCTCTTTTTCTTCTCCCTCTTCTTTTTTTTCACTTTCTTTCACTACTTCTTCCTCGTCTTCTTCTTCTTCTCCTTGCACTTCTTTGTCTACTTCTTCTTTGGCTCCTTCTTCATTTTCTTCATCTTCCTCTTCTTCTTCTTCTTCTTCTTATAATTGTTCTTCTTCTTCCTCCTCTTCACCTTATTCTTCTTTTTCATCTTTTTCTTCTTCTAATTTTTCTTCTTCTACTTCTTTTTATTCTTCTTCTTCTTCTTCCTCTTCTTCGTGACCTTTTTCCTATTATTCTTCTTCCTTTTAACCTTCTGCTTCTTCCTCCTCTTCTTCTTCCTCTTTTTCTTTTTCCTCATCTTCTACTTCTTTTCCTCTCTTTGTTCCACTTCTTCTTCACCTTCTTCCACATCTTCTTCCTGTTCATCCTCTTCTTTCTTATCATCTTCTTCTTCTTCTTCCTCTTCTTTCTCTTCTTTTTCTTCCACTTCTTGTTCTTTCTATTCTTATTTTTCTTCTTCTTCTTCTTATTTCTATTCTTCTTCTTATTTTTCTTCTTCTTATTATTCTTCTTCTTCCTCCTCCTCCTCTTCTTCTTCTTCCTTTACTTCTTCTTAATCATCTTCTCGTTGTTTTTTTTCTTCTTCTTCTTCTTTTTCTTCCCCTTCTTCCTCTGCCTCTTCTTCTTCTTCTTCTTCTGTTTCATCTTCTTCTTCTTCTTCTGTTTCATCTTCTTCTTCTTCTTCTTCTTCTTCTTCTTCTTCTCCTCCTCCTTCTTCTACTTCTTCTTACTCTTCTTCTTCTCCTACTTTCTCTACTTCTTCTTCCTCTTCTTCTTCTTCCACTTCCTCTACTTCTTCTTCCTCTTCTTCTTCTTCTTTATTTTCCTCTTAGTCTTATACTACTTCTTCTTCTTCTTATTGTTATTATTATTA
>JAIUJO010003801.1:2500-7500 GCA_023846275.1 Vanilla planifolia
TTGAGAAGAAGAAGAAGAAAATGAGAAGAAGAAGATGAAGAAGAAGGCAACGGAAGAGAAGTATGAGGAAATGGAGAAGGACAAGATGAAGAATAAGACGATGAAGAAGAAGAAAAAGTAGAAGAATAAGAAAAAATAGAAGAGCAAGAAGAATAAGAATAATAATAAGAAGAAGAAGAACAAGAAGAAAAAGGATTAGGAAGAAGAAGAAGAAAGAGAGGGAGAGGAAGGAAATGAAGAAGAAGAAGAAGAAGAAGATGAAGAGGACAAAAAAGAAGAAGTTGAAACTGAAGAAGAAGAATTAGAAGAAGAAGAAGAGGAAGAAGGGAAAAGAGATGAAGAAGAAGAGGAAGTGGAAGAAGCAGAAGTAGAAGAGAGGAAGAACAAGAATAATAATCATAATAACAACAATAATAATAATAATAGTAATAATAACAATAATAATACTTAAAAGATGATGAAAAAGAAGAAGAAGAAGTAGATGAATCAGAAGAAAAAGGATAAAAAGAATAAGAAGAAGAGGAAGAAAGGGAAGGAGAAGTAGTAGAAGAAGAAGACGAGGAAGAAGAAGGAGAAAAAGAAGAAGAGGAAAAAAAAGAAAAAGAAGAAGTGGAGGAAGAAAAAGAAGTAGGAGAAAAAGTAGTAGTTGTAGTTGTAAATGAAGAAGATGAAGAAAAAGGAGGAGAGGGAGAAGAAGAAGTAGAAGAAGAACATGATGATGATGATGATGATGAAGAAGAAGTTAAAGAAGAAGAAGAATAGGAAGAACTAGAAGAAGAAGAAGGCGAAGAAGATGAGGAACAAGATGAAGAAGAAAATGAAGAAGTAAATGAAAAAGAAGAAGAAAAATGGAAAGAAGAAGAGGAAAAAGAAGTAACAGAAGAAAAAGAAGATAACAAAAAAGAAGAAGTTCAAAAATAGAAAGTTGAAGAAGGCGAAGAAGAAGAAAAAAAAAAGATGAAGTAGAACAAGAAGATGAGTGGGAGAAGAAGAAGAAAAGTTGGAAGAAGAAGGGGAAGAAGAAGGTGAAGAAGGAGAAGAAGTAGTAGAAGAAGAAGATGAAGAAGATGAAGAAGATGAAGAAGTAGAAGAAGAAAAAAAGGAAGAAGAAGCATAAGAAAAATAAGAAGAGGAAGAAGAAGAGAAGTAGATGATTGAGAAGAAGAAGACAAAGAAGAAGAAGAAGAAGAACAAGAAGGAGAAGCAGAAGAAGAAGCAAAAAAAGAAGTGGAAGAAGTAGAAGAAGAGGAAGGGGAAAATGAAGAAGTAGAAGAATAAAAATTTTGAGAAGAAGATGAAGATGAAGAAGAAGAAGAAGAAGTGTTAAAAGAAGAAGAAGAAGAACAAGTAGAAGAACAGGACAAAGATGAAGAACAAGAAGAAGAAGAAGAAGAAGAAGAAGAACAAGACGAAGAAGAAGATGAAGAAGAAGAGGAAGAAGGGGAAGGAGAAGAAGAAGATGAAGAAGAGGAAGATGAAAAAGAAGTAGTTGCAGTAGTTATAGTAGTAGTAGTAGTAGTAGAAGAAGAAGAAGAGGAAGAGGAAGAAGGGTAAGTAGAAGATGAAGAAGAACAAGGGGAAAAAAATATATAGAAGAAAGAGAAAAAGATGGCGATGAAGAAGAAGTAGAAGAAGAAGAACGAAACGAAGAAGAAGAAGATGTTCATGATGATGATAATGATGTTGAAGAAGAGGAAGACGAAGAAGATGAAGAAGGAGAAGAAGCAAAAGAAGAAGATTAAGAAGAAGAAGAAGAAGGGGAAGAGGAAGGGAAGAAGAAGAAGAAGAAGGAGATGATGAAGAAGAAATAGGAAGTGAAAAATTAGAAGAAGAAGAAGATGAAAAAGAAGAAACATTAGATGATGGAGAAAATGAAGAAGAAGAAGAAGATGAAGAAAAGAAGGAGAAGAAGGTGAGGAAAGAGATGAAGAAGGAGGAAGAGGAGGAGGAGGAGGAGGAGGAGAAGAAGAAGAAGAAGAAGAAGAAGAAGAGAGGAGGAAGAAGAAGAAGAAGTAGAGGAACAAGAAAAAGAAGAAAAAGAAGAAGAATAACAAGGAGAAGAAGAAGGAGGAGAAGAAGAGGAGGTGGAAGAAGAAGAAGAAGAAGAGGACAAGGAAGAAGAAATAGAAGAAGAAGAAGAAGAAGAAGAGGAAGAAGAAGGAGAGGAAGGAGAGGAAGAAGAATGAAAAAAATAAGAAGAGGAATAATAACAATAATAATAATAATAATAATAATAATAATAATAATAATAATAATAATAAAACGAAGAAGGAGGATAGAAGAAAAAGAAGATAAAAAAGAGGAAGATAAAAGAAGAAGAAGAAGAAAAAGAAGAATAAGAAGAAGAAGAAAAAGAATCGGAACAATAAGAACAAGAAGAAGAAGAAGAAAAATGAACAGGAGGAGAAGTAGAAGAAGAAGATGATGATGAAGAAGAAGAAAAATGAGAAGAACAAGAAGAAGAAGAAGATGTAGAAGAAGAAGATGATGATGATGAAGAAGAAGAAGATGAAGAAGAAATCGAAAGAGAAGAAGAAGAAGAAGAAGAAGAAGAAGAAGAAGAAGAAGAAGAAGAAGAAAGAGAAGAAGATGATGATGAAGATGATGAAGAAGAAGGTGAAGAAGAAGAAGTAGAAGAAGATAAAGAAGAAGAAGAAGAAGAAGAAGAAGAAGAAAAAGAATAGGAAGAAGATTGACAAGAAGAAGAAGAAGGAGAAGAAGAAGGAGGAGAAGAAGAAGAAGGAGAAGAAGAAGAAAAATGAGAAAGAGAAGAAGAAGTAGAAAAAGGAGGAGGAGAAGAAGAAAAACATGAAGAAGAATAAGAAAAAAGAGAAGAGGGTGAAGATGGTGGCGATGAAGAAGAAGAAGAAGAAGAAGAAAAAGAAGAAGAAGAAGAAGAAAAGAAGAAGAATAAGAAGAAGAAGAAGAAGAAGAATAAGAAGAATAAGAAGAAGAAGAAGAAAGAGAAGAAGGAGGAGGATGAGAAGAAGAAGAAGGAGAAGAAATAGAAGAAGAAGAAGAAGAAGAAGGAGGAGGAGGAGGAGGAAGAGGAGGAGAAGAATAGGAAGAAGAAGAAAAAGAAGAAGAAGAAGAAGAAAAAGAGGAAGAAGAAGAAGAAGAAGAAGATAGAGAGGAAGAAGAAGAAGAAGACGAAGGATAAAAAGAAGAAGAAGAAGAAGAAGAAGAAGAAGGAGAAGGAGAAGAAGAAGAATATGACGAAGTAGAAGAATATGACGAAGAAGAAGAAGAAGACAAAGAAGAAGAAGAAGAAGAAAAAGATGGAGAAGAATTTCAATAAGATGATGAAGAAGAAGTAGAAAAACAAGAGGAACGAGAAGAAAAAGTTGAAGATGATTGAGGAGAAGTTGAAGAAAATGAGAAGAAGAAGGAGGAGGAGGAGAAGGCGGAGGAGGGAGAGGAAGAGGAGAAGGACAAGAAGAAGAAGAAGAAGAATGAGGAGGAGAAGAAGAAGAAGAAGAAGAAGAGGAAGAAGAAGAAAATGTAGAAGATCAAAAAGAAGTAGTAGAAGAAGAAGAAGAAGAAGAAGAAGAAAAAGAGAAAGTAGAAGAACAAGAAAAAATAGAAGAGGAAGAAGAAGGAGTAGAATAAGAAGAAGAAGAGCAAGATGAAAAAGGATAAGAAGTGGAAGAAGAAGGAGAGGGAGAGGAAGATAAAGAAGAAGAAGAAGAAGAAGAAAAAGAAGATGAAGAGGACAAAGAAGAAGATGAAACAGGAGAAGAAGAATTAAAAGAAGAAGAAGGGGAAGTAGAAGGTGAAGAAGGAGAAGAAGAAGTAGAAGAAGAAGATGAAGAAGATAAAGTAGTAGAAGAAGAAAAAAAGGAAGAAGAAGAAGTAGAAGAAAAAAAAGAAAAGAATGAAGAAGAAGAAGAAGAAGAAGAAGAAGAAGAACAAGTAGATGAAGGAGGAGGAGAAGAAGAAGAAGAAGAAGAAGAAGAAGAAGAAGACAAAGAAGAAGAAGAAGAAGGAGGAGGAGAAGGAGAAGAAGAAGAAGAAGAAAAAGAAATTGAAGAAGTAGAAGAAGAGGAAGGGGAAAAAGAAGAAGTAGAAGAATAAAAATTTGAAGAAGAAGAAGAAGAAGAAGAAGAAGAAGAAGAACAAGTAGAAGAAGAGGACAAAGATGAGGAAGAAGAAGAAGAAGAAGAAGAACAAGAGGAAGAAGAAGAGGAAGAAGAAGAGGAACAAAGGGAGGGAGAAGAAGAACAAGAAGAAGATGAAGAAGGAGAAAAAAAAGTAGATGAAGAAGAAAGAGAAGGAGAAGAAGAGGAAGAAGAAGAGGAAGTTTTAAAAGTAGTTGTTGTAGTAGTTGTAATAGAAGAAGAAGAAGAAGAAGAGGAAGAGGAAGAAGGGAAAGTAGAAGATGATGAAGATCAAGAAGAAAAAAATAATTCGAAGAAGGAGAAAAAGATGGCCTTGAAGAAGAAGCAGAAGAAGTATAAGAAGAAGATGGAGAAGAAAAAGAAGAAGAAGAAGTAGAACAAGAAGAACAACAAGAAGAAGAAGAAGATGATGATGATGATAATGATGTTGAAGAAGAGGAGGATGAAGAAGATGAAGAAGGAGAAGAAGAAAAAGAAGAAGATTAAGAAGAAGAAGAAGAAGAAGAATAAGAAGAAGAAGAGGAAGAAGATGAAGAATAAGAAGAAGAAAAAGATGAGGAAGTAGAAGAAGGAGAAAAAGTAGTAGAAGAAGAAGAAGAAGGAGATGATGAAGAAGAAATAGGAAGTGAAAAATAACAAGAAGAAGAAGAAGAAGAAGAAGAAGAAAAAGAAGAAAAACCTAAAGAAGAAAAGTTAGATGATGGAGAAAATATAAAGAAGTAGAAGATGAAGAAAAAGAAGGAGAAGAAAGAGAGGAAAGAGGAGGAGGAGGAGGAAAAGAAGATGAAGAAGAAGAGGAGGAAGAAGAAGAAGAAGAAGAGGAACAAGAAAAAGAAGAAGAAGAAGAAGAATAAGAAGGAGAAGAAGAAGGAGGAGAAGAAG
>JAIUJO010003801.1:12500-15000 GCA_023846275.1 Vanilla planifolia
GAAGAAGAAGAAGAAGAAGAAGAAAAGAAGAAAAAGATGAAGAAGAAGGAGAACTAGAAGAAGAAGATGACGAGGAAGATGAAAAAGAAGATGAAGTAGAAGATGATGAAGTCGAAGAAGAAGAAGAAGAAGAAGAAGAAGAAGAGGAAATGGAAGAAGAGGAAGGTGAAGAAGAAGAGGAAGAGGTAGAAGAAGTAGAAGATGAGGAAGTAGAAGAAATAAAAGATGTTGAAGAAGAAGAAAAAGAAGAAGAAAAGAAAATGAAAAAGATGAAGAAAAGTTGTGAAAGAAGAAGGGGAAGAAGAAGAAAGAGGAGAAGAAGAAGAAGAGAGAAGAAGGAGTAGTGGAAGAAGAAGAAGAAGAAGAAGAAAAAGAAGTAGAAAATAAAGAAGAAGAAGAAGAAGAAAAAGATGAAGAATAAGAAGAAGAAGACAAAGAAAAAGAAGAAGAAAATGGAGTAGAAGAAGAGGATGAAGAGGAAGTAGAAGAAGAAGAAGAAGAAGAAGATGAAGATAAAGAAGAAGAAGAAGAAAAGGACGAAGAAGAAAAAAAAGAAGATCAAGAAGAAGAAGATGAAGTAGAAGAAGAACAAGAAGAGGAGGAAAAAGTAGAAGAAGAAAGGAAGAAGTAGAAGAAGAAGAATACAAGAAGACAATGAAGAAGAAGAAGAAGAACAAGAAGAAAAAGAAAAGAACAAAATGAAGTGGAAAAAATGGAAGAAGAGGAAGAAAAAGATGAAGAAGAGAAGGGGAGAAAGAAGAAGGCAAAGAAGAAGAAGAGAAAGAAGAAGGTGATGATGAAGAAGAAAAAAAAGAATAATAAAAATAATAATAATAATAATAAGAAGAAGAGAGGAAGAAGAAGAAGAAGAAGAAGAACAAGAACAAGAAGGAAAAGAAGAAGGAGACGAAAAAGAAGAAGAAAAAGGAGGAGAGGAAGGAGAAGAAGAAGAAGAAGACAAAGAAGTTGAAGAAGAATAAGGAGAACAAGAGGAAGAAGATATTGAAGAAGATGAAGAAGAAGATTTAGTGGAAGACGAACAACACGAAGAAGAAGAAGAAGAAGAAGTGGTGGAAAGGGAAGAAGAAGAGGTAGAGGAAGAAGAAGAAAAAGAGGAAAAAGAAGAAGAAGTTGCAGAAAAAGAAAAAGGACAAGAAGTAGAAGTAGAAGATGAAGAAGAAGATAATGATGAAGTAGAAGAAAAAGAAGAAGTTGAAGAAGACGGAGAAGAAGAAGAAGAAGCAAAAGAAGAAGAGGAGAAAGTGGTGAAAGAAGAAGAGGAAGAAGAATAAGAAGAAGCAGAAGAAGAAGAAGAAGAAGAAGAAGAAGAAGAAGAGGTAGAAGAAGAAGTAAAAGTGGAAGTAGATGAAGAAAAGAAGAAGAAGAGGAAGAAGTAGAGAAAGAAGGGCAAGGAGGAGAAGTAGAAGAAGAACAAGAAGAGTAAGAAAAAGAAGTAGAAGAAAGAGAAGAAGAAGGGGAAGATGATGAAGAAGAAGAAGAAGAAGGAGAATAAGAAATGGAAGAAAAAGAAAAAGCAGTAGTAGTCAAAGAAGAAGAAGAAAAAGAAGTGTAGAAGAAGAAGAAGAAGAAGAGTAGAACATGGATGAAGAAGAAGAAGAAGAAAAAGTTAAACAAGAAAAAGAAGAAGAACAAGAGGAAGAGGAAGAAGAAGAAGAAGAAAAAGAAAGAGAAGAAGAAGAAGGAGGAGGAGGAGAAGAAGAAGAAGAAGAAGAAGAAGGAGAAGAAGAAGGTGAAGAAGAATAAGAAGAAGAAGAAGAAGAAGAAAAAGAAGACAAAGAACAACAAGAACAAGAAGAAGAAGAAGAGAAGGAAAAAGAAGAAGAGGAAGAAGGAGAACTAGAAGAAGAAGATCACGAAGAAGATGAAGAAGAAGAAGAAGAAGAAGGGGAAAAGGAAGGAGAAGAGGAAGGGAAAGAAGAAGAGGAAGAAGATGATGAAGAAGAAGAAGATGTGGAAGAAGAAGAACAACAAGAAGTAGTAGTAGTAGTAGTAGAAGAAGAAGAAGGAGGAGGAGGAGGAGAAAATGAAGAAGAAGAAGAAGAAAAAGAAGACAAAGAAAAAGAAGAAGAAGAAGGACTAGAGGAAAAGTAAGATGAAGAAACAGAAGAAGAGGTAGATGAAGAAGCAGATGAAGTAGAAGAAGAAGAAGAAGAAGAAGAAGAAAGAGAAGAAGAAGAAGTAAAAGAAGAAGATGATGATGAAGAAGAGGAAGAAGAAGATGTCAAAGAAGAAGAAGAAGAAGAAGAGGAAGAAGAACAAGAAGAAGATGAAGAAAAGAAAGAGAAATAAGAAGAAGAAGAGGTAGATGAAGAAAAATAAGAAGAAGAAGAAGAAGAAGAAGAAGAAGTAGAAGAAGAAAAAGATGATGATGAAGAGGAAGAAGAAGAGGAAGATGAATTGGAAAAAGAATAGAAGGATGAAAAAAGGAAGAAGAAGAAGAAGCAGAAGAAGAAGAAAAAGAAGAAGACGAAGAAGAAGA
>JAIUJO010003801.1:27500-30000 GCA_023846275.1 Vanilla planifolia
AGTAGAAGTAGAAGATGAGGAAGAACAAGAATAATAATAATAATAATAATAATAATAATAAGTACAGGATAAAGAAAAGAAGAAGAAGAAGAAAATGAATAAGAAAAAAAGAAGAAGAGGAAGAAGGGGAAAGAGATGTAGAAGATGAAGAAGAAGAAGAAGAAGGGGAAGATAAAAAGATAAAGAAAAAAAGAAGTGGAAGAAGAAGAAAAAGAAGGAGAAGAAGGAGAAAAAGAAGTAGCTGTAGTTGTTGTAGATGATGAAGGAGGAGGAGGAGGAGGAGAAAAAGTACAAGAAAAAGAAGATAATGATGATGATGATGTAGATAAACAACAACAAGAACAAGAAGAACAAGAAGACAAAGAAGATTAAGAAGATGAAGAAAAAAAGAAGAAAGAGAGAAAGAAGAAGAAGAAGAGGAAGAAGAACTGGAAGGAGAAGAAGAAGTAGAAGAAGAGGAAAAAAGGAAGAAGTACAAAAAGAGCAAGAAGCAGAAGACGAAGAAGAAGAAAAAGAAGAAGAAGAAGAAGAAGTAGAACAAGAAAAAGAGTGGAAGAAGAGGAAGAAGAAGAAGAAGAAGAAGAAGAAGAAGAAGTTGAAGAAAAGTTGGAAGAAGAGGGGGAAGCAGAATAAGAAGAACAAGGAGAAGAAGAAGGAGAAGAAGTAAAAGAAGAAGAAGAACAAGAAGAAATATAAGAAGAAGAAGAGGAAGAAGACAAAAAGAAGAAGAAGAAGAAGAAGAAGAAGAAGAACAAGTAGATGAAGGAGAAGAAGAAGATGAAGAGGAAGAAGAAGAAGAAGAAGAGGAAGAAGATGAAGAACAGGAAGTGGAAAAAGAATAAGTAGAAGAATAAAAAGTCAAAGAAGAAGAAGAAGAAGAAGAAGAAGAAGAAGAATAAGAGGAAGTGCTAAAAGAAGATGAGGAAGAAGAAAACGAAGAATAAAAGGACAAATTTGAAGAAGAAGTAGAAGAAGAAGAGGAAGATGAAGAAGAAAAAGAAGTAGATTAAGAAGAAGAAAAAGAAGAAGAATTGGAAGAAGAGGTAGAAGGATAAGGAGGAGAAGAAGAAGAAGAAGAGGAAGAAGAAGAAGAACAGGAAGAAGAAGAAGAAGAAGAAGAAGAAGAAGAAGAAGATTAAGAAGAAGAAAAAGAAGAAGAAGAAGTGAAAGAAGCAGAGGTAGAAGGAGAAGGAGAAGAAGAGGAAGAAGAAGAAAAAGAAGAAGAAGAAGAAGAAAGGGAAGGAGAAGAAGAAGAAGAAGAAGAAGAAGAAGAAGAGAAAGAAGAAGCAGTTGTAGTAGTAGTAGAAGAAGAAGAATAAAAAGAAGAAGAAGAGGACGACAAAAAAGAAAAAGAAGAAGAAGAAGAAGATGAAGAAGGAGAAGATGCAGAAGATGACGAAGAAGAAGTAGAAGAAGAAGAACAACAAGAAGTGGAAGACGAAGAAAAAGATGAAGCAGAAGTAGAAGAAGAAGAAGAAGAAGAAGAAAGGGAAGGAGAAGAAGTAGTAGTAGTTGTAGAAGAAGAATAAGAAGAAGAAGAAGATGATGATGAAGAAGCAGAAGAAGAAGAAGTAGAAGAAGAAAAAGAAGAAGAAAAAGAAGAAGAAGAAGATGATGAAGAAGAAGAAGAAGTAGTTGAAGAAGAAGAAAGAGAACAAGAAGTAGAAGTAGAAGAAGAAGCATAAGAAGGAGGAAGGGAACAAGAAGAAGAAGAAAAAGAAGAAGAAGAAGAAGAAGAAGAAGAAGAGGAAGAAGTGTAGGAAGAAGAAGAAGGAAAAGAAGAAGAAGATGATGACTAAGAAGAAAAAGATAATTAAGAAGAAGAAGAAGAAGAGGGTGAAGAAGAGGAAGAAGAAGATGACAAGAAGAAAAAGAAGATGAAGAAGAAGAAGAATAAAAGGAAGAAGAAGAAGAAAAAGAAGAAGAAGAAGAAGAAGAAGAAGAAGAAGAAAAAAGAAGAAGAAGAAGAACAAGAAGGAGAAGAAGAAGAAGAAAAAAAAAAGAAGTAGAAGAAAAAAAAAATAGAAGAAGTGGAAGAAGAAGAAGAAGAAGAGGAAGAAGAAATAGAAGAAGTGGAAGAATAAAAAGTTGGAGAAGAAGAAGAAGAAGTAGAAGAGTAAGAAAAAGAGGAAATGTTAAAAGAAGAAAAAGAAGAACAAGAAGAAGAAGAGGACAAAGATGAAGAGGAAGAAGAAGAAGAGAAAGAAGAAGAAGAAGAAGAAGAAGAACAAGTGGAAGGAGAAGACGAAGGAAAGCAAGAAGAAGAAGATGATGATGATGAAGAAGATGAAGACGAAGTAGAAGAAGAAGAAGAAGAAGAAGAAGAGGAAGAAGAAGAAGAAGAACAACAACAACAACAAAAAGAAGAAGGCGAGGAAGAAGAAGAGGAAGAAGAAGAAGTAGAAGGAGGAAAGGAACAAGAAGATGAAGAAAAAAAAGTAGAAGAAAAACAAGAAGTAAAAGTAGTAGTAGAAGAAGAAGAAGACGAAGAAGAAGAAAA
>JAIUJO010003801.1:35000-42500 GCA_023846275.1 Vanilla planifolia
GATAGAGAAGAAGAGGAAGAATAGTAAGAAGAAGTAGAAGAAGAAGAGGAAGAAGTAGAAGTAGAAGAAGAACAAGAAGCAGAAGAAGAAGAAGAAGGAGAATGAGAAGAAGTGGAAGAAGACAAAGAAGAAGAAGAAGAAGAAGATGATGATGAACAAGAAGAGAAAAAAGATGATGATGAAGAAGAAGATAAAGGATAACAAGAAGATGAAGAAGAGGAAGAAAAAGAAGATGAAGAAAAAGTTGAAGAAGAAGATGAAGAAGGAGAGGAAGAGGAAGGAGAAAAGAAGAAGAAGGGGAAGATGAAGGAGAAGCAGAAGATGAAGAAGAAGAAGAAGAAGATGATGATGAAGATGTAGAAGAAGAAGAAAAAGAAGAAGAATAAAAAGAAGAAGCGACAGAAGAAGAGGAAAAAGGGGACAGAGAAAAATAAGAAGAAAAAGAATAAGAGAAGGAAGGAGGAGAAGAAGAAGAAGAAGAAGTAGAATAAGAAGGAGAAGAGGAAGGTGATGATCAAGACGAAGAAGAAAAAAAAAGAACTAATATTATTTCTAGTAGTAGTAGAAGAAGAAGATGATGAAGAAGAAGAAGAAGAAAAAGAAGAAGAAGAAGAAGAAGAAGAAGAAGAAGAAGTAGTAGAAGAAGAAGAACAAGAACAAGAAGGAGAAGAACATGAAGAAGAAGAAAAGAAGAAGTAGATTAAGAGGAAGAAGAAGAAGAGGAAGTAGAAGAAGAAGAAGAAGAGGATGTAAAAGAAAAAGGAGAAAAAGAAGATGAAGAAGAAGAAGATGAAGAAGGTTAAGACGAGGAAGAAGAAGAAGACGAAGATGAACAAAGAGAAAAAAGGTGAAGAAGAAGAAAAGGAAGAAGAAGAGGATGATGAAGAAGAAGAAGGGGAAAATGATGACAAAGAAGAGGAAGAAGAAGATGAAGAAGAGAAAGAGAAAGAAGAAGAACTGGAAGAAGAAGAAAAAGTGGAAGAAAAAGAAGAATATGAAGAAGAAGAAGAAGAATAAGAGGAAGAAGAATAATAAGTAGAAGAAGAAGAAGAAGAAGAAAAGAAGAAGTAGAACAAGAAAGCAAAGAAGAACAAGCAGAAAAAGAAGGAGAAGAAGAAGGTGAAAAAGTAGTAGTAGTTGTTTTTGTAGTATTAGCAGTAGAAGAAGAAAAGAAAGAAGAAGAAGCAAAAGAAGGAGAAGAAAAAGAAGAAGAAGAAGAAGAAGAAGAAGATGATGATTATGAAGAAGAAGAAGAAGAATTAGAAGAAAAGGAAGAAGAGGAGGAACAAAATGACGAAGAAGAAGAAGAAGAGGAAGAGGAAGAAGTAGAAGTAGAGGAAGAGGAAGAAAAAGAAGAAGAAGAAGAAGAAGAAGAAGAAGAAGAATAAGGAGGAGGATGAGAAGAAGAAGAAGACTAAGGAGACAAAGAAGATGAAGTGGAAGATGAAAAAGAAGAAGAAGAAGGGCCAGAGGAAGAGGAAGAAGAAGAAGAAGAAGAAGAAAAAGAAGAAGACAGATAAGAAGAAGTAAAAAAAGAAGAAGAAGATGAAGAAGAAGAAGATTTGTGAAAGTAGTAGAAGTAGAAGAAGAAGATGAAGAAGAAAAAGAGAATCAAGAAGAGGAAAAGAGGTGGAAGAAAAAGTAGAAGAATATGAAAAAAAAAGGAGAAGAAGAAGAAGAAGGTGAAGAAGTGGAAGAGGAAGATAACGAAGTATAAGAAAAAAAAGAATAATGATAATAAGAAGAAGAAGAACAAGAAGAAGAGGTAAGAGAAAGAGTTCTAGAAGGAGAAGAAGAAGAAGAAGTAGTAGTAGAAGAAGAAGAAGAAGGAGAGGGAGAAGAATAAGAAAAAGAACAAGATGAAGATGAAGAAGAAGACGAAGAAGAAGAAGAAGAACAACAACAAGAAGGTGAAAAAGAAGAAGAAGAAGAAGAAGAAAAAGATGAATAAGAAGAAGAAAGAAAGGAAGAAGAAAAGGAAGAAGAAGAAGTAGAGGAAGAAGAGGATGAGGATGAAGAAGAAGAGGCAGAAAAACAAGATGAAGAAGAAGAAGAAGATCAAGAAGAAGAAGAAGAAGAAAAAGAAGATGAAGAAGTAGAAGAAGGAGAAGAAGAAAAGAATGGAAAGGAGAAGAAGTAGAGGTAGTAGAAGAAGAAAAAGAACAACAAAAAAAAGAAGAAAAAGAAGAAAAATAAGTCAAAGAATAGAAAGAAGTAGCTGAAGAAGAAGAAGAATAAAGAAGAATATGTAGAAGAACAAGAAGGAGAAGAAGAAGTAGTGGAATAAGGAGAAGGAGTTGAAAAAAATGAAAGAGAAGATGGAGAAGAAGATGAAGATGAAGAAGAAGAAGAAAAAGACGAAGAAAAGGAAGTTGTAGTAGTAGTTGAAACGAAGAAGAAGAAGAAGGAGAAGAAGAAGAAGAAGAAGAAGAGGAAGAAGAACAAGAAGTGCAAGAAGAAGAAGAAGAAGAAGAAGAGGAAGAAAAAGAAAAGAAGTTGAAGAAGAAGAAGAAGAGGTACAAGTAGAAGAAGAAGAAGGTGATGATGAAGAAGAAGTAGAAGAGGATGAAGAAGTAGAAGAAGAAGAAATGAAAGAAGAAAAGGTAGCGGCAGAAGAAGACGAAGAAAAAGAAGAAGAAGAAGAAAAAGAAGAACAAGAGGAAGTAGAAAAAGAAGAAGAAGACAGTGAAGATGAAGACGATAATGAAGAAGAAAAAAAAGAAGAAGAAGAAAAGAAGAAGAAGAAGAGTAAGAGGTAGAACAAGAAGAAGAAGAAGACAAAGAAGAAGAAGAAGAAGAAGAAAAAGAAGTAGTAGAAGAAGAAGGTGAAGAAAAAGAAGAAGAAGAAAAAGTAGAAGAAGATGATGAAGAAGAAGATAATGATGAAGAAGAAGAAGAAGATGAAGAGTATGATGATGATGATGAAGAAGAAGATGAAAATTGTTAAGATGAAGAAGAAGATGAAAAATGTTAAGATGAAGAAGTAGAAGAAGAAGAAGAGCTAGATGGAAAAGAATAAGATGAAGAAAAGAAGAGGAGGAAGAAAAGGAGGAAGAAGAAGGGGAAGAAGGGGAAAATGATGATTAAGAAGAGGAAGAAGAAGACGAAGAAGCAGAAAAGTAGAAGGAGAAGAAGAAGAAGAAGAAGTGGAAGAAAAAGAAGAATAAGTGGTAGTAGAAGAAGATGAAGAAGAAGAAAAAGAAGAAAATGAAGAAGAAGAAGAAGAAGAAGAAGAAGAAGGAATGGACAAAGGAGAAGAAGAAAAAGAAGGAGAAGAAAAAGAAGAGTCAGAGGAAGAAGGAGAGGAAGAAGAAGAAGAAGAAGAAGAAGAAAAAGAAAAAGAACAAGTAGTAGTAGTAGTCATAGTAATAGTAGTCATAGTAATAGTAGTTGTAGTAGTAGTAGAAGAAGAAGAAGAAGAAGAAGAAGAAGAAAAAAAGAAGTGGAAGAAGAAGAAGGAAGAGAAGAAGTAGGAGAAGAAGAAGAAGAAGAAGATGAAGGAAAAGAAGAAGAAGAAGAAGAAGAAGAAGAGGAAGAAGAAGATGATGAGGAAGAAGAGGAAGAGGAAGAACTAGTGGAAGAAGAAGAAGATGATGAAGATGTAGAGGAAGAGGAAGAATAACTAGAAGAAGAAGGAAAAGACGAAGAAGAAGAAGAACAAGAGGAAGAAGAAGAAGAAAAAGAAGAACATGAAGAGATGATGACTATGATAATGATGACGATGACAAAAAAGAAGAAGAGGATGAAGAAGAAGAAGAAAAAGAAGATGAAGAAGTCAAAGTAGAAGATGAAGTGGAGGAAGAGAAAAATGATGTTAAAGAAGTAGAAGAAAAGGAATAAGATGGAGAAGGAGAAGAAGAAGAAGAAGAAAAAGAAGATGACAAAGATCAAGAGGAAGATAAGGAAGTAGTATTAGAAGAAGAGCTAAAAGAAGAGGAAGAAGAAGAAGAAGAAGAAGAAAGAGAAGATGAAGCAGAAGAAGAAGTTGAACAAGAAGTAGAAGATGAAGAAGAAGAAGAAGAAGAAGAATATGCGAAAGTAGAAGAAGAAGAAGTGGAAGAAGAACAAGAAGAAGAAGAAGATGAAATAGAGAATTAAGAAGAAGAAAGGAAGTGGAAGAAGAAGAGGAAGAAGAAGAAAAAAAAGGAGAAGAAGAAGAAGAAGAAGAAGACAAAGAAGAAGAAGAAGAAGAAGATGAAGAAGAGGGAGATGAAGAAGTATATGAAAAACATGATGAACAAGAAGAAGAAAAAAACAAAGGACAATAACAAGAAGTAGAAGATGGAGAAAAAGAAGGAGGAGGAGGATGAGGAGAAGAAGAAGAAGAAGAAGAAGAAGAGGAAGAGGAAAAAAAGAAGAAGAAGATGATGAAGGAGAAGGAGAAGTAGAAAAGGAAGAAGAAGAAGATAAAGAAGAAGAAGAATAAGAAGAAGAAAAAGAAAAAGAAGTAGAAGAAGGAAAAGAATAAGAAGAAGAACCAGATGAAGAAGAAAGAGAGGAAGAAGAGGAAGAAGAAGAAGATGATGATGATAAAAAAGAAGAAGAAGAAAATGAAGAAGAAAAAGAAGAAGAAGAAGAAGAGGAAGAAGAAGAGGAAGAAGAAGAGGAAGAAGAAGAGGAAGAAGAGGACTTAGAAGAAGAAGAAGAGGAAGAAGAAGAAATGAAGAAGAATAAGATAGAGAAGATGATGAAGGAGGGGATGAAGAAGAGGAACAAGAAGAAGAGGAAGATGAAGAAGAAGAAGAAGAAGAAGTAGTAATAGTAGAAGAAGAAGAAGAAAAAGAAGAAGAAGAAGAGGAATAAGAGAAACAAGAAGATGATGAAGAAGAAGAAGAAGACGATGAAGAAAAAGAACAAAAAGAAGAAAAAAGAAGAATAAGCAGAAGAAGAAGAGGAAGATGGGAAAGGAGAAGAAGATGAAGAATATGAAGAGGAAGAATAAGAAGAAGAAAAAGTAGGAGAAGAAGATGAAGGAGAAGAAGAAGAAGACGAAGAAGTAGAAGGAAATGATGAAGAAAAAAGTAGTAGTAGAAGAGAAGAAAAAGAAGAAGAAGATGGAGAAGAAGAGGAAGAACAACAAGAAGAATAGGTAGATGAAGAAGAACAAGAAGAAGTAGAAGTAGAAGAAAAATAAGAAGAAGAAGAAGAAGAAGAAGGACAATGAGAAGTGGAAGAAGAAGAAAAAGAAGAAGAAGAAGAAGAAGAAAAAGAAGAAGAAAAAGAAGAAGAAAAAGAAGAAGGACTAAAGAAGAAGAAGAAGAAGAAGAAGAAGAAGAAGAAGAAGAAATAGAAAAAGATGAAGAAGATCATTATGATTATGAAGAAGAAGAAGAAAAAAAGAAGATGATGAAGAAGAAGATAAAGAAGAACAAGAAGATGAGGAAGAGGAAGAAAAAGTAGTTGAAGAAGAAGAAGAAGAATGACAAGAAGAGGATGGAGAAAAGAAGAAGAAGGGGAAGAGGAAGGAGAAGAAGAAGATGAAGAAGAAGAAGAAGAAGAAGATCATGATGAAGAGATGAACAAGATGTAGAAGAAGAAGAAGAAGAAGAAGAGGGAGAAGAAGAGGAAATAGTGGAAGGAGAAAAATAAGAAGAAAAAGAATAAGAGGAAGAAGGAGAATAGGAAGATGGAGAAGAAGAATATGTAGGAGAAGAAGAAGAAGAGGGAGATGATGATAAAGATGAAGAAGAAATAGAAGAAGGAATATTAGTATTAGTTGTAGTAGTTGAAGAACAAGAAGAAGAAGAAGTATAAGAAGGACAAGAAGAAGAAGAAGAAGAAGAAGAAGAAGAAGAAGAAGAAGTAGCTGAAGAAGAGGAAGAAGAAGAAGAAGAAGAAAAAAAAAGAAGTAGAAGAAGAAGAGGAAGAAGAAGAAGAAGAAGAAGAAGAAGAAGAAGAAGTAGTAGAAGAAGAAGAGGAAGAAGAAGAAGAAGAAGATGATGATGAGGAAGAAGAAGATGAAGAAGGTTGAGATTAGGAAGAAGAAGAAGAGGATAAACTAGAAGAGAAACAGGTGAAGAAGAAGAAGACTAGGAAGAAGAAGAGGATGATGAAGAAGAAGAAGGGGAAAATGATGACGAAGAAGAGGAAGAAGAAGAAGCGGAAGAAGAGAAAGAAGTAGAAGAAGAAGAAGAAGAAGAAAAAGTGGAAGAAAAAGAAGAATAAGAAGAAGAAGAAGAAGAAGAACAAGAATAATAAGAAGAAGAAAAAGAAGTAGAAGAAGATAAAAAAGAAGGAAAGAAGAAGAAAAAGAACAAGAGGGTGAAGAAGAAGAAGAAGAGAAAGAAGGAGAAGAACATGAAGAAGTAGATGATGGAAAAGAAGATGAAGATGATGAAGAAGAAGAAGAAGAGAAATAAGAAGAAGTAGAAGAAGGAGAAGAAGAAGAAGAAGAAGAAGAAGATGATGATGATGATGAACGAGAAGAAGAGGAAGAAGAGGATGAACAAAAAGGAGAAGAAGAAGAAGAAGAGTAAAAGGAAGAAGAAGCAGTAGAGGAAGAGGAAGAAAAAGAAGAAGAGAAAAAGGAAGAAGAATAAGAAGGAGAAGGATGAGAAGAAGAAGAAGATTAAGAAGACGAAGAAGATGAAGAGGAAGGCGAAAAATAAGAAGAAGAAGAAGAAGAAGAAGAAGAGCCAGAGGAAGCGGAAGAAGAAGAAGAAGAAGTAGAACCAGAAGAAGAAGATGAAGAAGAAGAAGAAGAATTTTTGAAACTAGACGCAGAAGTGGAAGAAGAAGATGAAGAAGAAAAAAAGAATCAAGAAGAAGAAAAGAGGTGGAAGAAAGAGAGGGAGAACATGAAAAAGAAAAAAGAGAAGAAGACGAAGAATATGTTGAAGATGAGGAAGATGAAGAAGTATAAGAAAAACAAGATGAAGAAGAAGGAGAAGAAGAAGAAGAGGAACAAGAAGATGAAGTAGAAGAAGGAGAACTAGAAGGAGTAGAAGAAGAAGAAGAGGAATAAAAAGTGTAAAAAGAAGAAGAAGATGATGATGAAGGAGAAGAAGAAGTAGAAATAGAAGAACAAGAAGAAGTAAAAGAAGAAGAAGAAGAATAAGAGGGAGAAGAATAAGAGGGAGAAGAATAAGAAGATGAAGACGAAGAAGATGAAGAAGAGGAAGAAGAAGAAGAAGAAGAAGAAGACGGTGAAAAAGATGAAGAAGAAGAAGAAAAAGAAGAAGAAGAAGTGGAACAAGAAGAAGAAGAAAAGGAAGAAGAAGAGGAAGAAGAAGAAGAGGAAGAGGAAGAGGAAGAAGTTGAAGTTGTAGAAAGAGAAGAAAAAGAAGAAGAAGAAGAAGAAAAAGAAGAGGAAAATGTAGAGGAAGAACGAGAAAAGGAAAAGAAGTGGAAGGAGAAGAAGAGGAAGAAGTGAAGAAAGAAGAAGTAGAGGTAGTAGAAGAAGAGGAAGAAGAAGAAGAAAAAGAAGAAAAAGAAGTCAAAGAATAGAAACAAGTAGTTGAACAAGAAGAAGAAGAAGAAGAAGAAGGAGAAGAAGAAAAA
>JAIUJO010003801.1:60000-62500 GCA_023846275.1 Vanilla planifolia
AGAAGAAGAAGAAGGATAAGAAGAAGAAGAAGAAGAAGATGAAGGAGAAGAAGGAGAAGAAAAGAAGAAGAAGAAGAAGAAGAAGAAAAAGAAGAAGAGAAAAAGGAAGAAGAAGAAAAAGACAAAGGAGAAGAAGAAGAAGAAGGAAAAGAAGAAGAAGAAGAAGAAGAAGAAGAAGAAGGAGAAGAAGAAGAAGGAGAAAGGCAAGAAAGAAAAGTGGAAAGAGAAGAAGAAGAAGTAGAAGAAGAAGAAGAAGGAGGACGAGGAGGAGGAGAAGAAGAAGAAGAAGAAGAAGAAGAAAAAGAATGAGAAGATGATGAAGAAGGAGAAGAAGAAGAAGGAGATGAAGAAGAAGGAGAAGAAGAAGAAGAAGAAGAAGAAGAAAGAGAAGAAGAAAAAGAAGAAGAAGAAGAAGAAGAAGAAGAAAAAGAAGGAGAAGAAGAAGAAGAAGAAGAAGAAGAAGAAGAAGGAGAAGAAGGAGATGACGAAGAAGAAGCAGAAGGAGAAGAAGAAGAATAAGTAGAAAAGGAAGGAGAGGAAGAACTAGAACATGAAAGAGGAGAAGAAGGAGAAGAAGGTGGAGAAGAAGATGAAGAAAAAGAAGAAAAGCAAGAAGAAGAAGAAGAAGGAGAAGAAGAAGAAGAAGAAAAAGAAGAAGTAGAAGAAGGAGAAGAAGAAGAAGAAGAATTAGAAGAAGGTGGAAGAGAAGAAGAAGAAGGAGAAGAAGGGAAAGGAGAAGAAGATGAAGAAGGGGAAGAAGGAGAAGAACAAGGAGAAGTAGAAGAAGAAGAAGAAGGAGAAGAAGGTGTAGAAGGAGAACAAGGAGTAGAAGAAGAAGTAGGAAGAAGATGAAGAAGAAGGAAGAAGAAGAAGGAAGAAGAAGAAGAAGAAGGAGATGGAGAAGAAGAAGAAGAAGGAGGAGTAGGAGAAGAAGGGTAAGAAGAAGAAGAAGATGGAGAAGAAGAAGAAGAAGAAGAAGAAAGAGAAGAAGCAGAAGAGGACGAAGAAGAAAAAGAAGAAGAAGAAAACGAAGAAGAAAAAGAAGAAGAAAAAGGAGAAGAAGAAGAAGAAGGAGAAGAAGAACGAGAAGAAGAAGGAGAAGAAGAAGAAGATTAAGAAGAAGAACAAGAAGAAGAAGAAGGAGAAGGAGAAGAAGAAGAAGAAGGAAGAGAAGAAGAAGAAGAAGAAAAAGGAGAAGAAGAAGGAGAAGAGGACAAAGGGTAGGAAGGAGGAGAAGAAGAAGAAAAAGAAGAAGGAGAAGAAGAAGAAGGAGAAGAAGAAGAACAAGGAGAAGAAGAAAAAGGAGAAGAAGGAGAAGAAGAAGAAGAAGAAGAAGGAGAAGAAGAAGGAGATGAAGAAGGAGAGGAAGTAGGAGAAGAAGAAGAAGAAGAAGAGGAAGAAGAAGAAGGAGAAGAAGAAGGAGAAGAAAAGGAAGGAGAAGAAGAAGAAGAAGAAGAAGAATAATAATAAGGAGAAGGAGAAGAAAGAGAAGGAGAGTAAGAAGAAGATGGAGAAGAAGAAGGAGAAGAAGAAGAAGAAGGTGAAGAAGTGGAAGGATAAGAAGGAGGAGGAGAAGATGTTGAAGAAGAAGAAGAAGAAGAAGAAAAAGAAAGAGAAGAAGAAGATGGAGAAATAGAAGAAGAAGAAGAAGAAGAAGAGCATGATGAAGAAGAAGGAGAAGTAGAAGGAGAAGAAGAAGAAGAAGAAGAAAAAGGAGAAGAAGGAGAAGAAACGAAGGACAAGAAGAAGAAGAAGAAGATGAAGAAGAAGGAGAAGAAGAAAAAGAAGAAGAGGGAGAAGAAGAAAAAGAAGGAGAAGAAGAAGGAAAAGAAGAAGAAGAAGAAGAATAAGAAGAAAAGAATAAGAAGAAGTAGAAGATGGAGAAGGAGAAAAGGAAGAAGGAGAAGAGGAAGGAGAAGAAAAAGAAGAATGAGAAGAAATAGAAGAGGAGGAGGAAGAAGAAGAAGAAGAAGAAAAATAATGAGAAGATGATGAAGAAGGAGGAGAAGAAGAAGGAGAGAAAGAAGAAGGAGAAGAAGAAGAAGGAGAAGAAGAAGATGGAGAAGGGGAAGAAGAAAAAGAAGAAGCTGAAGAAGAAGATGTAGAAGAAGAAGAAGAAGAAGAAGGAGAAGAAGAAGGCGAAGATGATGAAGAAGAAGAAGGAGAAGAAGAACAATAAGTAGAAAAAGAAGGAGAAGAAGAAGGAGAAGGAGAAGAAGAAGCAGAAGAAGGAGGAGAAGAAAAAGAAGAAAAAGAAGAAATACAAGAAGAAGAAGAAGAAGAAGTAGTAGTAGTAGAAGACGAAGAAGAAGAAGAAGAAGAAGAAGGAGAAGGAGTAGAAGAAGAAGAAGAAGAAGAAAAAGAAGAAGATGAAAAAGAACACGAAGAAGCAGAAGTGGAAGAAGAAGGAGAAGAAGAAGAAGAAGGAGAAGAAGTAGAAGATGAAGAAGAATAAGGAGAAGAAGAAGAAGGAGATGAAAATGAAGAACGAGAAGAAGAA
>JAIUJO010001204.1:15000-17500 GCA_023846275.1 Vanilla planifolia
TCTTTTTCTTTTTCTTCTTCTTCTTCTTCTACTTCTTTCTCTTCATCTTATACTTCTTTCTCTTCTTCTTCTTTTTTTTTCTTCTTCTTCTCTTATTACTACTTCTTCTTCTTCTTCTTTCTCTTCTTCTTCATCTTCACCTTCTTCTCATTCTTCTTCAATTTCTTCGTCTTCATCTTCTAATTCTACTTCACCTTCATCTTTTTCTACTTCTGCTTCTACTTCTTGTTCTTCTTCTTCTTCTTCTTCTTCCTCTTCCTCTTCTTCTTCTCCTACTTCTTATTCTTTTTCTTCTTCTTCTTCTTCCTCCTCTTCTTCTTCTTCTTTTTCTTCTCCTTCATCTTCTATTACTACTATTACTTCTTTTTCCTCTACTTCTTCTTTTTCTTCTTCTTCTTCTTCTTCTTCTTTTTCTTCTGCTTCTTATTTTTCTTCCTCATCTTCTTCTTCTTATACTTCTTCTCATTCTTCTACTTCTTCTTCTTTTTCTTCTTCTTCTTCTTATTCTTCAATTCTTCTTCTTTTTCTTCTTCTTCCTCTTCTTCCCTTTCCTCTTCTTCTTCTTCTACTTCTTCTTCTTCTTCTTCTCCTACTTCTTTTTCTTCTCCTTTTCTACTTGTTCTGCTTCTTCTTCTTCTTTTTCTTCTTCTTTTTTTTCTTCTTCTTCATCTTATTCTTTTCCTCTTCTAATTTTCCTTCTTCTTCCACTTCTTCTTCTTCTTCTTCTACTTCTTCTTATTCATCATCATCTTCTTCTTCTTTTTCTTCTTCTTCTTCTTCCTCTTCCACTTATTCTTCCCTTCTTCTTCTTCTTCTCCATCTTTTTCTTCTTCTTTTTCTTCTTCAACTTCTTCTTCTTTTTCTTCATCTTCTTCATTTTCTTCATCTTCTACTACTACTACTACTTTTACTTATTCTTCTTCTTCTTCTTCATCTTCACCTTCTTCTCTTTCTTCATCAACTTCTTCTTCTTCTTCTTCAAGTTCTACATCATCTTTTTCTTTTTCTAATTCTTCTTCTTCTTCTTCTTCTTCTACTTCTTCTTCTTCTTCTTCTACTTCTTCTTCTTCTTCCTTTTCTACTTCTTCTTCTTCTTCTTCTTCTTCCTGTTCTTCTTCATCATCATCTTCTTCTTCTTCTTCTTCTTCTTCTTCTCCTTCATCTTGTTCTACTACTACTCTTTTCTCTTCCTCTTCTTCATCTTCTACTTCTTCTTCTTCTTCCTCTTCTTCTTCTTGTACTTTTTGTTGTTCTTCTTTTTTACTTCTTATTTTTCTTCTTCTTCTTTTTCTCCTTCTTTTTCTCCTTTTTCTTCTTCTTCAACTTCTTCTACTACCACTACGATAATTTCTTTTTCTTCTTCTAATTCTTCTTCTTCTTCTGCTTTTAATTCTTCTTTTTCTTCTTCTTCTTCTTCTTCTTCAACAACTTCTTTTACTTCTCCTTCTTCCTCTTCTTCTTCTTCTTCTTCTCCTACTTCTACTTCTTCTTCTTCTTCTTTTTTTACTTCTTCTATTTCTTCCTCTTTTTCTTCTTCTTCTACTTCTCTAACTTCTTCTTCTTCTTCTTCTTCCCAAACTTCTTCTTATTCTACTTCATCTTCATGTTCCTCCTCTTCTTCTTCTTCTTCTTTGACCACTTCTTTTTCTTCTTCTTTTTCTTCTTCTTGTTCTAATTCTTCGTCTCCTTTTCTTGTTCATCTTCTTTTTCTTCTTCTTCTTCTTCATTTTCTTCTTCTTTCTCTTCATCTTCTTCTACTTCTTATTCTAGTACTTCTAGTTCTTCTTCTTCTTCATCATCTTCTTCTTCTTCTTCTTCTTCTTCTTCTTCTTTAACTCCTTCTCCTTCTTCTTTGGCTGCTTCTTCTTCTTCACCTTCTTCTTCTTCTTCTTCTTCTTCATCTTTGACTCCTTCTTCTCCTTCTTTTTCTTCTTTTTTTTCTTCTCCTTCTTCTTCATCTTCTTCTTATTCTTCTTCATTTTCTTCTTTTTCTTCTTCTTCTACTACTTCTTCCCTTCTTGTTCTTCTTATTTTTCTTCAACTTCTTTTTCTTCTTCTTCTTCTTCATCTTCTTCATTCAACATCTTCTTCTTCTACTACTACTTCTTCTTCTTCTATTTCTTCTTCTTCTACTTCTACTTCTTTGTCTTTTCTTCTTGTTCTTCTTCTTTTACCACTTCTTGTTCTACTTCTTCTTCTACTTCCTTTTTGTCTTCTTCTTTCTACTTCTTCTTCTTCTTCTTCTTCTTCCATTTCTTTTTCTTCTTCTTCTTCTTCCTCTTCTTCATCTTATTCTTCTTCTTCCTCTTCCTCTTCTTCTTTTTCTTCTTCATCTTCTTCTTCTTTTTCTTATTATTATTATTATTATTCTTCTTCTTCTTCTTCTTTTTAACCTTCTTCTTCTTCGACTACTTCTTCTTCTCTTCCTTTTCATCTTCTTCTTCTTCTTCTTCTTCATCTTCTTCTTCTATTACTACTACTTTTTCTTCTTCTTCTTGTT
>JAIUJO010001204.1:27500-30000 GCA_023846275.1 Vanilla planifolia
TACTTTTTCTACTTGTTCTTCTTGATCTTCTACTTCTCTAACTTCTCCTTCTTCTTCTCGTTCTACTTCTTCTTCTTCATTTTCTTCTTCTTATTATTCTACTTCTACTTCTTCTTCTTCTTTCCCTTCTTCTTCTTCTTCTTTCCCTTCTTCTTCTTCTTCATTTCCATCTTCTTCTTCATTTAGTTCATCTTCTTATTCTTCATCTTCAATTTTTTTTCTTTCTACTTCTTCTTCTTCTTCTTCTCCATCTTCAACATCTTCTTCTTCTTTTTCTTCATTTGCATCTTCTTCTTCCTCTCGTTCTACTTCTTCTTCTTCTTCATCTTCTTCTTATAACTACTACTACTACTTCTTCTACTTTTCTTCTTCCTCCTCTCCTTCTTCTTCATCTTCTTCTTCTTCTTCTTCTCCTCCTCCTTGTTCTCCTTCTTCTTCTTCTTCTTCTTCATTGTCATCATCATCATCATCATCTACTTCTTCTTCTTCCTTTCTTCTTCATCATCTTCTTTTCTTCTTCTCCTTCTTCTTCTTCTTTTTCTACTACTTCTCTTTTTTCTTCTTCTCCTTCTTATTCATCTTCCTTTTCTTCTTCGTCTTCTTCTTCTTCTTCATGTTCCCTTCTTATTCTTATTCTTATTCTTATTATTCTTCTTCTTCTTCTTCTTCTTCTTCTTCTTTTACTACTACTACTACTACTTCTTCTTCTTCTTCTAATTCTTCTTCTTCATCTTCTTCTTCTTCATCTTCTGATACTTCTTCTTCTTCTTCTTCTTCTTCTTCTTCATCATCATCAACTTCTTCTTCTACTTCTTCATCTTCTTCTTTTGTGCTTCTTTTACTTCTACTACTTCTTTTTCATGTACTTCTACTTCTCCAACTTCTCCTTCTTCTTCTCATTCTACTTCTTGTTCCTCTTCTTCTTCTTCCTTACTTTTTATCTTTCTACTTCTACTTCTTCTTCTTCTTCTTCTTCTACTTTCTCTTCTTCTTCTTCTTCTTTTTCATCATCTTCTTCTTCTAATTCAACTTCTTCTTATTCTTCTTCTTCTATTTCTTCTTTTTCTACTTCTTCTACTTCATCTTCTTCTTCTTCTCCTTCTTCAACCTCTTCTTCTTCTTCTTCTTCATCTTCTTCTTCCTCTATTATTTCTTCTTCTTTTCTTCATCTTCTTCTTCTTCTTCTTCTTCCTCTACTACTACTATTAATTGCTCTTCTTCTTCTTTTTCTTCTTCTTCATCTTCCTCTTTTTCCTCTTCTTCTTCTTCTTCATCTTCTTCTTCTTCTTCTTTTTCTTCTTCTCCTACTAGTTTTTGTTCTCCTTCTTATTCTTTTTCTTCTTCTTTTTCTTCTTCTTCTTATTATTATTATTTTTTTTCTTCTTCTTCTTCTTCATCATCAACATCATCATCATCCTCTTCTTCTTCTACTTCTTCTCCTTCTTCTTCTTCTACTTCATCTTCTTCCTCTTCTTCTTCTTCTTCTTCTTCCTTGTCTTCTTCTTCTTCTTCTTCTTTTTCTTCTTCTTCTTTTTCTTCTTTTCATTCTTCTACTTCTTTTTCTTATTCTTCTTCCTTTTCCTCTTCTTTTTCTTCTTCTTCTTCATCTTCTTCTTCTTCTTCTTCTTCCCTTCTTCCTCTTATTCTTATTCTTCTTCTTCTTTTTCTACTTCTTCTATCACTACTTCTTCTTCTTCTACTTCTTCTTATTCTACTTTTTTTTCTTCATCATATTCTTCTTCTTCTTCTACCTTTCCTACTACTACTACTTCTTCTTCTTCTTCTCCTACTTATTTTCCTTCTTCTTCTTCTTCTTCTTCTTCTTCTTATTCTTCATCTTCGTCATCCGCTTCTTCTTTTTCTTCTTTCTCTTGTACTTCTTTTTCATCTTATTCTTCTTTTTCTTCTTCTACTTCTTCTTCTTCTACTACTTTTTCTTCTTCTTCTTCTTCTTCTACTACTACTACTACTACTACTTCTTTTTCTTCGTCTTCTACTACTTCTTTTTGTTCTTTTTCTTCTTCTTCTTCTTCTTATCCACCACCTCCTTCATCTTCTTCTTCTATTTCTTCCACTTTTTCTCCTACTACTACTATTATTACTACTTTTCTACCACATCTTTTTTTCTTTTTCTTCTTCTTCTTATTGCTCTACAACTTCTTCTTCTTCTTCTTCTTCTTCTTCTTATTCTTCTTGTCCTTATTCTTCTTCTTCTTCTTCTACTTCCTCTATTCTTCTTCTTCTTCTACTACTATTACTACTTCTATTTCTGCTTGTTCTTCGTGTTCTTCTTCTTTTCTTCTTCATCTACTCCTTATTCTTCTTCTTCTTCTTCTTCTTTTTCTTCTTCTTCGTCTACTTCTTCTTCTAGTCCTTCTTCTCCTTCTTCTTTTTCTTCTTCTTCTTTGTCTTCTTTCACTTTTTCTTCTTCTTCTTCTTCTACTACTACTACTACTGCTATTTCTTTTTCTTCTACTTCTTCTTCTTTTGATACTTCTTC
>JAIUJO010001204.1:40000-42500 GCA_023846275.1 Vanilla planifolia
CTTCCTTTTCTTCTTCTTCTTCTACTTCTACTTCTTATTCTTTATCTTCTTCTTCTTTAGATTCTTCTACTTCTTATTTCTCTTCTTCTTGTCCTTTTACTCCTTCAACTTCTCCTTATTCTTCTTCTTTTTCTTCTTCTACTTCATTTTCTACCACTTCTTCTTCTTGTCCTTCTTCTTCCTCTTCCTCTTTTTCTTCTTCTTCTTCTTCTTCACTTTCTACTTCTTCTTCTTCTACCTCTTCTTCTTCTTCTTCTTCTTTTTCTTCTTCTCCTTCATCTTCTTATTCTTCTACGTCTTCTACTTCTTCTTCTTCGCCTTCTTCTTCTTCTTCTTCTTCTTCTTCTACTACAACTGCTAGTACTTTGACTTCTTTTACTTCCTTTTCTTCTTCATCTTCTTCTTCTTCTCCTCCTCCTCCTCCTTCTTCTTCTCCTTCTTCTTCTTTTTCTTCTTCTTCTTCTTCTTCTTGTGCTACTTCCCTTCTTCTTCTTCTTCTTCATCTTCTACTACTACTACTACTTGTTTTTATTCTACCACTTCTTCTTCTTCATCTTCTGCTTCTTCCTCTTCTTCTTCTTCTTAATCTTTTTTTTACTTCTTCTTCTTCTTCTTCTTCTTTGTCTTTTTTTTTTTCTCTTTCTTCTTCTTCTTCTTCCTCTTCTTCTTCTTTTAATTTTTCTTCTTCTTCTTCTTCTTCCTCTTCCTCTTTTTCTTGTTCTTATTCTTCTTCTTCTTCCTCTACTACTACTTCTTCTTCTTCTTCCTTATCTTCTTCTTCTTATACTAATTCTTGTTCTTCTTCTTCTTCTTCTACTTCTTTTTTTTCTTTTTCTTTTTCTTTTTGTTCATCTGCTTCTTCCTCTTCTTCTTCTTCTTGTCCTTCACGTTTTTCTTCTTCAACTACTACTACTTCTACTTCTTATTTTCCATCTTCTTTTTCTTTTTCTTCTACTTCTTCTACTTCTTCTTCTCCTTCTTCTTCTTCTACTTCTCTTGTTGTTGTTGTTCTTCTTCTTCTACTACTTCTTCTCATTCTTCTTCTTCGTCTACTTCTTGTTCTTATTCTTCTTCTTCTTTTTCTTCTACAACTTCTTGTTCTTTTTTTCTACTTCCTCTTTTCATTTTCTTTCTCCTCTTTTTCGTCTTCTTCGTCTTCTTCTTCATCTTTTTCTTTGCTACTTCTTTTTCTTCTTCTTCTTCTTCTTCTTCTTATTCTTATTCTTTTTCTTATACTTCTTCTTCTTCTTCTTCCACATCTTCTTCTTCTTCTTCCTCTTCTTCTTCTTCTTCTACTTCTGCTTCTTCTAAAATTTTTTCTACTTCTTCTTCCTCTTCTTCTTGTTCTTTTACTCCAACTTCTTGTTCTTGTTCTTCTTCTTTTTCTTTTTTTACTTCTTTTTTTGTCACTTCTTCTTCTTGTTCTTCTTCTTCCTCTTTCTCTTTTTCTTCTTCTCCTTCTACTTCTCCTTCTTCTTCTTCTTCTTCTACTTCTTCTTCTTCTACTTCTTCTTCTTCTTCTTTTTCTTCTTCTCCTTCTTCTTCTTATTGTTCTTCTTCTTCTTCTACTTCTTCTTCATCTTCTTCGTCTTCTTCTTCTTCTTTGTCATGTTCTTCTCTTCTTTTTCCTCATCATGATCATCATCTTTTTTCTTCTTCTTCTTCTTCTTCTTCTTCCTCTTCTTTTTCTTCGATTTTGTCTTCTTCTTCTTCTTCATCTTCGTCTTATTCTTCCTCTTCTTCATCTTCGTCTTCTTCCTCTCCCTCTTCTTCTGTTACTTCTTTTTCTTCATCTTCTTCTACCTCTTCCTCTTCTTCTTCTCCTTCTTCTTCTTCTTCATCATCTTCTTCTTCTTCTACTTATTTTTGCCTTCTTCTTCTTCTTCTTCTTTCTCTTCTTTTTCTTCGTCTACTACTACTATTATTACTACAATTTCTTTTTCTTCTTTGTCTTTTTATTGTTCTTCTTCTTCTACTTACTCTTCTTCTCTTTCTTCTTCTTCTTCTTCTTCTTCTTCTTCTCCTTCTCCTTCTTCTTCTTCTTCTTCTTCTTCGTCTTCGTCTTCTTCACCTTCTTCTTCTCCTTCTTTTACTTCTTCTTCTTCTTCTTCTCTTTCTTCTACTTCTTCTTTTCCTTCTTCTCCTTCTTCTTCTCCTTCTTCTCCTTCTACTTCTCCATCTTCTCCTTCTTACCCTTTTCTCCTACTTCAACTCCTTCTTCTCCTACTTCTTCTCTTTCTTCTCCTTCTTTTCCATCTTCTTCTCCTTCTTCTTCTACTTCTTCTTCTTCTTCTTCTTCTTCTTCTTCTTCATCTGCTTCTTCTTCTTCTTCTTCTTTTTTCTTCTTCTTCTTCTTCTTCTTCTTCTTCTTCTTCTTTACTTCTTCTGTTGCTTCTTCTTCTTCTTCTTCTTCTTCTTCTTCTTCTGCTTCTTCTTCGTCTTCTTCTTCTTTTTCTTCTTTGTCCTCTTCTTCGTCTTCTTCTTCTTCTTATTTTTCTCT
>JAIUJO010001204.1:57500-60000 GCA_023846275.1 Vanilla planifolia
CTCTTCCCCTTCTTCGCCTTCTTCTTCTTCTTCTTCTTCTTGTTCTCCTCCCCCTCCTCCTTCTTCTACTATTGCTACTACTACTTCTTCTTCTACTTCCTTTTCTTCTTCTTCTACTACTTCTACTTCTTCTTCTTCTTCTTTTAGTTCTTCATCTTCTTCTTCTCCTTCTTCTGGAGTTTCATCTTCTTCTTCTTCTTCTTCTTCATCTTCTTCTTCTTCATATTCTTCTTCTTCTTCTTATTCTTCTTCTTCTTATTTTATTTCTTCTATTTCTCTTTTTATTTTTCTTCTTCAGGTACAACTTCTTTGCTTCTACTACTACTTTTGTTTCTTCTTCTTCTTCTTCTTCAACTTGTTATTCCTGTTCTTCTTCTTTTTCTTCTTCTGCTTCTTCTTCTTCTTCTTCAACATCTTCTTCCACTTCTTCTTTCTTCTTCTTCTTCTTCCTCTTCTTTTCTTCTTCTACTTCTTCTTCTTCTTCTTCTTCTTTAGATTCTTCTACTTCTTCTTCCTCTTTTTCTTGTTCTTTTCCTCCTCCATCTTCTTCTTCTTCTTCTTCTTTTTCTTCTTCTACTTCTTTTTTTGCCACTTCTTCTTCTTGTTCTTCTTCTTTCTCCTCTTTTTCTTCTTCTTCTTCTACTTCTCCTTTTTCTTCTTCTTCTTCTACTTCTTCTTTTTCTTCTTTTTCTTCTTCTATTTCTTCTTCTTATTCTTCCACTTCTTCTACTTCTTCTTCTTCTTCTTCTTCTTCTTCTTCTTCTTCTTCTTTATCTTCTTTCATCTCCTTTATCTTCTTCATCATCTTCTTCTTCTTCTTCTACTACTACTTCTTCAACTTCTTTTTTATCTTCTTCTTCTTCTCTATCTGCTTCTTCTTCTTCATCTTCTTCTCCTCCTCCTCCATCTTCTTCTTCTTCTTCTCCTCTGGCTCCTTCTTCTACTACAAAAACTACAACTGCTACTTCTTTTAATTTTTCTCCTTCTTCTTCTTCTACTTCTTCCTCTTTTTCTTCATCTTCTTGTACTTCATCCTCTTCCTCTTCTTCTTATGCTTCTTCTCGGTCTTCTTGTTCTACTTCTTCTACTTCTTTTTCTTCTCTTCTTATTCTTCCTTCTTCTTCTTCTACTACTACTACTACTACTTCTCTTATTGTTCTTATTATTCTTCTTCTTCTACTTCTTTTTCTTCATCTTCTTCCTCTACTAATATTTTTTAGTTCTTCTTTCTTATCATTCTTCTTCTTCTTCTTCTTCTACTTCTTCTTCTTCTTCTTCTTCTTCTTCTTCTTCTCCTTCTTCTTCTTCTTCTACATCTTCTTCTACTACTATAACTTCTTCTACTTCTTTTTCTTCCTACTATAATTTTTCCACTTCATCTCCTAATTTTTCTTCTACTTTGTCTTCTTCGTCTTCTACTTCTTCTTCTTCTTCTTCTTCATCTTCTTCGCCTTCATCTTCTACCTCTTTTAGCACTCTACTACTTTTTCTTCTTCTTTTTCTTCTAATTCTTCTTCTTCC
Organism: Vanilla planifolia; assembly: GCA_023846275.1. Lineage (NCBI taxonomy): Eukaryota > Viridiplantae > Streptophyta > Magnoliopsida > Asparagales > Orchidaceae > Vanilla > Vanilla planifolia. Next base: position 59,022 of record JAIUJO010001204.1, read on the forward strand.
TCTTCACCTACCCCTTCTCCTCATTATCATCTTCTTCTAATTCTCCTTCTTATTCTTCATCTTGTTCTACTACTTTTTCCCCTTCTTCTTTTTCTTTTTCTTCTTCTATTTCTTCTGCTTCTACTTCTTCTTCTTTTTCTTCTTCTTTACCACTACTATTACCTCTTCTTCTTCTACTTCATCATCTTCTTCTTAAATTCTACTTCTTCTTCTTTTCTTTCATCATCCTACTCTTCTTCTTCTTCTCCTTATTCTTCTTCTTCTTCTTTTTTCTTCTTCTAATTCTACCACTTCTTCATCTTCTTTTCCTCTTCATCATCTTCTACTTCTTGAACCTCTTTTTGTCTTCTTCTTCATCTTCTTCTTTTTCTTCCTCTTCTTTCTTCTACTACTACTACTATTATTATTATAATTTGGTTCTTCTTCTTCTTCGTCTTTTTATTCTTCTTCTTCTTCTTCGTTTTTTATTCTTCTTCTTCATCTACTTCTTCCTCTTCTTCTTCTTCTTCTTCTTCTTCTCCTTCACCTTCTTCTTCTTCCTCTTCTTCTTCTCCTTCTTCTTCTTCTTCTTCTCTTTTTTCTTCTTCTTCTTCTCCTCCTTCTTCTCCTCCTTCTCCTCCTTCTCCCCCTTTTCCTTCTTCTTTTTTGCTTCTTCTTCTTCTTATTCTTTTTCTTCTTGTTCTTGTTCTTCTTCTTCTTCTTCTTCTTCTTCTTCTTCTTCTTCTACTTCTTCTTCTTGTTCTTCTTCTTATTCCTGTTGTTTTTATTGTTGTGTTGTTGTTCTTCTTCTTCTTCTTCTTCTTCTTCTTCTTCTTCTGCATCTTCCACTTCTTCTTCTTCAGATTCTTCTACTTCTTCTTCTTCTTCTTCTTCTTCTTCTACTTCTACTTCTTCTTCTTGTTCTTCTTCTTCTCCTCCTCCTTCTTCTTCTTTGCCTTCTTTTTCTTCTTCTTCTTCTTCATCTTCTTCTTCTTCTTCT
>JAIUJO010002317.1:2500-15000 GCA_023846275.1 Vanilla planifolia
CTTCTATCGTTTTATTCTTCTTCTTCTTCTCCTCCTCCTCCTCATTCTTGTTCTTCTTCTTCTTGTCAGTCTCCTTTTCCCCTTCCTCCTCCTTTTTCTCCTTCTTCTTCTTCTTCTGCTTGTCTGTCAACTCTTTCACTTCCTCCACATCCTTCTCCTCCTCCTCCCCCTTCTTCTTTTTCTCCTCAGTCATCTCCAAGTTCTTCTTCTCATTCCACTTGTTTCTCCACTTCTTCTTCTTCATCTTCTTACAATTCTTCTCCATTTTTTTCTTCTTCTTTTTTTGTTCATATTCTTCTTCTTCATTGTCTTCATCTTTTCTTCTTCTCTTTCTTCTACTTCATCTTCTTCTTCTTCTTCTTCTTCTTCTTCTTTTTCTTCTTCTTCTTCTCCTACTCCACGTCCTTCTTCTTCTTCTTCTTCTGCTTCTTCTTCTCCTTCTTCTCCTCCTCCTTCTCTTTCTTCTTCTTCTTCTTCTTCTACCACTTCTTATTCTTCTTCTACTTCTTCTTCTTCTTCTTCTTTTCTTCTTCTTCTTCTTCTTCTTCTTCTTCTTCTTCTTCTTCTTCTACTCATTCTTCTTCTTCTTGCCCTTCTTCTTCTTCTTCTTCTTTTTCTTCTTCTTCTTCTTCTTCTTCTTCTTCTTCTTCCTTGTTCTATTTTTTCTTATTCTTCTTGTTATTCTTCTTCTCCTCCTCCTTATTTTTCTACTTCTTCTTTTTCATATTATTCTTCTCTTTCTCATTACTCTCCTTCTTCTTCTCCATCTTCTTCTCCTCCTCCTCCTCCTTCTTCTTCTTCCTCTTCTTCTTCTTTTTCTACTTCTCATTGTCTTTCTTCTTCTTCTACTTCTTTTTCTCCCTCTTCCTCTTCCTTTTTCTGTTCTTTCTTCTTCTCCTTCCCCTTCTTCCCCTTCTTATTCAACTTTTTCTTCTTTTTCTTCTCCTTTATCTTCTGCTTCTTCTTCTTCACATTCTTCTTCTTCTGCTTCGTCTTCATCTTCTTCTTCCTCTTGTTTTTCTTCTTCTTCATCTTTGTCCTCTTCTTCTTCTTTTTCTTCTTCTTCTTCTTTTGACACTTCTTCTTCCTCCTCCTCTTCTTCTTCTTCTTCTCCGACTTTTCACTCTTTTACTCCTTTTTCCTCTTCCTCTTCATCTTCTTCTTCCACTTCATCTTCTTTTTCTCCTTCTTCTTCTCCTTCTCCGTCTTGTTGTTCTTCTTCCTCTTCTTTATGTTATTCTTCTTCTTCTTCTTTTTCTTCTTCTTCTCTGTTATTTACTTGTTCTCCTTTTTCTTTTTCTTCTTCTTCTTCTTCTTCTTTTTCTTCTACTTTTTCTTCATCGTCATCTTCTTCCTCTTCTTCTTCTTCTTCTTCTTCTTCTTCTTCTTCTTCTCCTTCTTCTCCTTACAACTTTTCTTCTTCCTATTCTTCTTGTTCTTCTTCTTCCACTCTTCTTCTTGTTCTACTTCATGTTCTGCTTCTTTTACGTCATGATCTCCTTCTTCTTCTTCTAGTTCTTCTCCTTCTTCCTCTTCTTCTTCCACTTCTTCTTCTTCTTTTTCTTCTTCCTTTTCTTCTTTAACTTCTTCTTCTTCATCTTCTTCGTCTTCTTCTTCTTCTTCCACTTTTACTTCTTTATTTTCATCATCAACATCATCATCATCGTCATCTTCTTCTTCTTCTCCTCCTCCTACTCGTTCTTCTTCTTTTTCTTCATCTACAACCACTACTACTACTTCTTTTTCTCCTTCTTGTTCTTATTTTTCTTCTTCTTCTTTTTCTTCTTCTTCTGTTTCTTCTTTTCCTTTTTTTTTCTTCCCTTTTTCTTCTTCTCCTTTTCGCTCTCCTTCATCATCATCTTCTTCTTTTACTTCTCCTTCGCCTTCTTCCAAATCTTCTTATTCTTTTTTCCCTTTCTTTATTAATCTTCTTCTTCTTTTTCTTTTTCATCATCCCTAACTTATTATTATTATTATAACAATAATTATTATTATAATAATAATAATTATTATTATTATTATTATTATTCTTGTTCTTTATCATCTTTTACTTCAACTTTTTCCACTTCCTCTTCTTCTTCAACTCCTTCCCCTTCTTCGTCTTCTTCTTCTTCTTCTTCTTTGTCCTCTTCATCTTCTTCTCTTTCTTCTTCTCCTTCTTCTTCTTTGTCTTCTTCTCCATCTCCTTCTTCTTCTTCCTCTTCTTATATTGTTTCTTCTTTTTCTTCTTCTTCTTATTCTTCTCCTTTTTTTCTTCCTCTTCTATTTTTCTTATTCTTCAACTTTTTCTTCTTCTTCTTCTTCTTCTTCTTCCTCTTCTTCTTTTTCTTCTTCTTCTTCTTCATCATTACTATCTTCTTCTCCTAATTTATTTTTATCTTCTACCTTCTCTTCTTCTTCTTCTTCTTCCTCTTCTTCTTCTTCTTCTTCTTCTCCTTCTCCTTCTCATTCTTCTTCTTGTTCTTCTTGTTAGTCTCCTTTTTCTCTTCCTCCTCCTTCTCCTTTCTTCTTCTTCTTCTTGTCTTTCTCCTCTTCCTCTTCCACCTGATCCTTCTCCTCCTCCTCCTCCTTCTTCTTCTTCTCATTTTCTTCTTCTTCTTCTCCTCAATCATCTTCAAGTTCTTCTTCTCGTTCCTCTTGTTTTTCTTCTTCTTCTTTTTCATCTTCTTAAGATTCTTCTCCATCTTTTTCTTCTTCTTTTTCTTCTTCATATTCTTCTTCTTCATTGTTTTCATCTTCTTCTTCTTCTCTTTTTTCTTCTTCTCCTTCTTCTTCTTCTTCTTTTACTTTTCATCCTTCTTCTTCTTCTTCTTCTTCTTCTTCTTCCTCTTCTTTTCTTCTTCTTCTTCTTCCTCTTCTTCTTATTCTTCTTCTTCTTCTTCTTCTACTCATTCTTCCTTTTCTTTCCCTTCTTCTTCTTCTTCTTCTTCTTCTTCTTCTTCTTCTCCTTCTTCCCCATCATCTTCTTCCTCTTCACTTTTTTATTATTCTTCTTCTTCTCCTCCTTATTTTTCCTCTTCTTCTTCTGTTTATTCTTCTTCTCTTTATCATTCTTCTTCTTCTTCTTCGACATCTTATTCTCCTCCTTCTTCTTCTTCTCCTTCTTCTTCTTGTCCAACTTGTTCCTGTTCTTCTTCTCTTACCTCCTGTTCTTCTTTTTATTCTTCTTCTTCTTCATCTTCTTCTTCTTCTTTTCATCCTCTTCTTCCTCTTCTACTTCCTCTTCTTCTTCTTTTTCTTCGTTATCTTTTTCTTCTCAATCATCTATTTCATCTTCTGCTCCTCCTTCTTCTTCCACCTATTCTTCTTCTTCTTCTTCCACCTCTTCCCCTTCTTCTTGTTCTTCTTCTTCCTATTCTACTTCTTCATTTTTTTCCTTTTTCTTCTTTTTCTTCTTCTTCTTCATGTTCTTCTTTGTCTTCTTCTTCTTCTTCTTCTTCTTCACCTTCTACTTCATCATCTACATCAACATCTTCTCCTTCTTCTTCTTCATCTTTTTCTTTTACATCTTCTTCTTCTTCTTGTTCTCCTAATTTTTCTTCTTCTTTTTCTTCTTTTTCTTCTTCTTATTCTTTTCTTCTTCTTCTTCTACTTCTCCTTCTTATTCTTCTTCTTCTTCGTCTTCTTCTTCTCCTTCTTCTTCTTCTTCTTTTGCTACCTCTTCCTCTCCTACACCTCCTTTGTCTCACTTATTCTTCAATTTATTATTCTTCTTCTTCTTATTATTATTCTTTTTCTCCTTAATCTTCATATTGTTCTGATTCTTTTTCTTCTTCTTTCTCTTCTTTTCTTCTTCTTCTTCCTCTTCTTTTATCTTGTTCTTTTTATCTTCTATTTCTTCTACTCTTCTTCTTCTTCGTCTTATTATTATTATTATTATTACCCTTCCTCATCTTCTTCTTCTTCTTATTCATCCTCTCCTTCCTCTTCTTCTTCTTCTTCTACTTCTTCTTCTTCTTCTTCTTCTTCTTCATCTTCTTCAATTTCTTCTTCCTTGTCCTCTTATTCTTCTTCCACCTCCACTTCTTCTTCTCCTCCTTTTTATTATTATTCTTCTTCTTTTTTTTGTTCCTCTTCTTCGTCTTTCTCTTCCTCTTTTTCTTCTTCTTCTTCTTCTACTCCTTCTTCTTCTCCATCCTATCCTTCTTCTTCTTCTTTTTCTTTATCATCTTCTTCTTCAACTTCTCCTTCATCTAACATTTCTTCTTTACGTTTTCCTTCCTCTTCTTCTTCTTTTTCTTCTTCATCTTCTTCTTCTTCTTCTTCCTCTTCCCCTTCTTCCCTGTCTTCTTCTTCTTCTTCTTCTTCTTCTTCTTCTCATTCCTATTTTTCTTCTTCTTCTTCTCTTTCACCTTCACCTTCTTCTCATTCTTCTCATTCTTCTTCTTCTTCTTCTTCTCCATCAAATTCATCTTCTTAATCTTCTTCTTCAAACTCTTCTTCTTCTTCTTCCTTCTCCTCCTCTTTCTTCTTCTTCTCCTTTTTCTTCTTCTTCTTCTTTCTATTCTTCTTCTACTTCTTCTTCTTCTCCTCCTTCTCCTTCTCGTTCTTCTCTTTCTTCTCTTTCTCCTTCTTCTTCTTCTACCCTTTTCTCCTTCTTCTTGTTCTCCTTCTTCCCCTTCTTCTTTTTCTTCTTCTTCTTCTTCTTTGTCTTCTTCTTCTTCTTCTTCTTCTCCTTCTACTTCTTCCTTTTCTTCTTCTTCTTATTCTTCATCATCTTCTTGTTGTTCTTCTTCTTCTACTCTTCTTCTTCTTCTGCTTGTTCTTCTTCCTCGTCTACCTTTTCCTCTTCTTCCCCTTTCTTTTCTATTTCTTTTTCCTCCTCTGCTTCTCTTCTTAATATTCTTCTTCTTCTTCATCAACTTCCTCTTCCACTTCTTCTTCTTCATCTTCTTCTTCTTCATCATCTTCTTCTTCTTCCTCTTCTTCTTCTGCTTCCTCATGTTCTACTTTGCGTTCTTCCTCTTCTTCTTCTTCCAAGTCTTCTTCCTCGACTTCTTCTTCTTAATCTTCTCTTTCCTCTGCTTGTCCTCCTCGTTCATCTTCTCCTTCTAGTTCTTCTCCTTCTTCTCTTTCTCCTTCTTCTTCTTCTCCTTCTTCTCCTTCTCTTAATTCTCCATCTTATAGAGCTTCTTCTTCTTTTTTTTTCATTTTCTTCATCTTCTCCTTCTTCTTCTTCTTCTTCCTCTTCTTCTTCTTTTTCTTCTTTTTCCTATTCTTCCTCTTATGCTTCTTCCTCTTCTTCCTCTTCTTCTTCATCATTCTCTACTTCTTTTCCTTCTTGCTGTTCTTCTTCATCTTCTTCTTCTTCTTCTTCTTTTTCTTCGTCTTTGCCTTCTTTTTCCTCTTCTTCTTCTTCTTTTGCTTCTTCTCCTTCTCTTCTTCTTCTTCTTTTTCTCCTTCTTCTTCTTCTTCATCCTCTTCTTCTTCCTCTTTTGTACTTCTTCTTCCTCTTCTTTTTCTCCTTCTTCTTTTTCTTCTTCTTCTTCCTCTTCTTCTTCTTCTTGATCTTCTTTTTCTTTTTCTTCTTCTTTTACTTTTTCTTTTTCTTCTAATACTACTGCTCCTTTTTCCTTTTCTTCTACTTCTTCTACTTCAGGTTCTTCTTCTACTTCATCTTCTTCTTCACCTTCTTCTCCTTTTTGTCTTTCTCCTCATCCTTCTTCTCCTTCTCCTTTTTCTCCTCATTCTCTTTCGTCTTCTTCTTCTTCTCCATCTCCTCATTCCCCTTCTTCTTTACTTTCTTCTCCATCTTCTTCTACTTCTTCTTCTTCTCCAACAACAACTTCTTCTTCAACGTCTTCTTTATCTTCTTCTTCTTCTTCTTCTTCTCCTTCTTCTTCTTCTTCTTGTTTTTCATCTTCCTCTTCTTCTTCCTTTACTTCCTCTTGATCCCTTTTTCCTCATTTTCTCCTTCTCCTTCAACTCCTCCTCCTCCTCTTACTCCTTCTTGTTCTTCTTTTTCTTCTCCTGCTCCTTCTTCTTCGCCTTCTTCATCATCTTCTTCATCGCCTTCTTCTTTGTCTTCTTCTTCATCTTCTTCTTTGTCATCTCCTTCTTCTACCTCTTCTTCATCTTTTACTTCTTCTTCTTGGTCTTCTGCACTCCTTTTCCTAATTCTTCTTCTTCTTTTTCTTCTTGTTCTTGTTCTTATTCTTCTTCTTCATCAAATTATTCTTCCACTTCTTCTTGTTCTTCTTCTTCATCTACTTCTTCTTGTTCATCTTCATCTTATTCTTCTTCTTCATCTTCTTCTTCTTCTTCTTCTTCCTCCTCCTCTTCTTCTTCCTCCTCTTCTTCTTCCTCATCTTCTCCTTTTTCTACTTCCTCTCTTTCTACTACTTTTTCTTCTTCTTCTCCATCTTCATCATCTTCGTCTTCTTCGTCTTCCTCTTCTTCTTCTTCTTCTTCTTCTTTCTCTTCTTCTACTACTTTTTCTTCTTCTTCTTCTTCTTCTTCTTCTTCTTCTTTTCTTCTTCTTCATCTTCTTTTTCTTCTCCTTCTTCTTCTTCTTCTTCTTCTCCTTATTCTTCTTCTTCTTCTACTTCTTCTTGTTCTTCTTCTTCCTCTTCTTCTTCTTACTCTTCTTCATCATCAGCATTTTCTTCTTTTTCATCTACTTCTTCTTTGGCTTCATGATCTTTTTACTCTTCGCATTCTTCTTCATCTTGTTCTTCGTCTTCCACTTCGTCTTCTTCTTTGGCTTCTTCTTCGTTTTCTTCTTCTCCTGGTTCTTCTTCTCTACTTCTTATTATTATTCTTCTTCTTCTTCTTCTTCTCTCTTCTTCTTCTTCTCCTTCTTCTCCTCCTTTTCCTCCTTCTTTTCCTTCACTTTCTTCTTCTTCTTCACTTTCTCCTTCTTCCCCATCTTCACCATCTTCACGGTCTCCTTCCTCTTCTTCTTTTGCTTCTTCTCTTTATGCCACTTCTGTTTCTCCTTCTTCTCCTTCTCCTTGTCCTTCTTCTTCTTCTTCTTCATCTTCTTCTTCTTTTCTTCTTCTTTTATTGCTTCTTCTTCTTCTTCTTCTACTTCTTTGACTCCTTTTAAGTCTTCTTCTTCTCCCTCTTCTTCTTTTTTCTTCTTCTTCTTCTCCTCCTCCTCCTCCTTCTCCTTCTCCTTGTTCTCTTTCTTTAGCTTTTCCTTCTTCTCCTTCTCCTTACTCTCCTTCTTCTTTTGCTTCTTCCCCTTCTTCTTCTTCTACTTCTTCTTCTTCTTCTCCTCCTCCTTCTTCTTGTCCTTCTCCTTCTCCTTCTGTACTCCTTCCTACTCTCCTCTTCCTCTTCCTTCTCCATCTTCTTTTTCTACTTCTTCTTCTTCCCAGACTTCTTCTCCTTCTTCTTCTTCTTCCTCCTCTTCTTCCTCTTTTTCTTTTTCTACCTCTTTGACAACTTCTTCTTCCTCTTCTTCTTCTTCCTCCTCCTCTTCTTCTTCTTCTTCTCATTCTTCTTCTTCACCTCCTCCTCCTCCTTCTTGCTCTTCTCCCCCTTCTTCTACTCCTTCTTCTCCTTCTGCTCTTTCTCCTTCTCCTCCTTCTCCTTCTCCTACTCATCTTTCTTCTCTTTCTGGTTTTTCTTCAACTTATTTTTCTCCTTCTTCTTGTTCTACTTTTACTTCTACCTCTTCTTCCTCTTCTTCTTCTTCTTCTTCTCCTTCTTCTTCTTCTAAATCTTCTTCTTCTGATTCTGCTTCTTCTTCTACCTCTTCTTCTTCTTCATTTTCCTATTCTTAATCTTCCTCTTCTTCTTCATCATCTTGTTCTCTTCTTCTTCTTCTTCTTGCTCCTCCTTTTCTTTTTCTCCTTCTTCTTCTTCCACTTCCTCTACTTCTTCCTCCTCCTCCTCTTCTTCTTGTTCTTCAACTTCAACTTCAACATCTTCTTCTTCTTTTTCTTCTTCATGCTCTCCTCTGTCTTGTTCTTTTTCTTCCTCTTCTTCTTCTTCTTCTCTGCCTTCTTCTTCATCTCCTTCTTCTACTTTTTGTTCTTCTTCTTCTCCTTCTTGTTCTTCATCAACTTCTTCTTCAACTTCTCCTTCTCATTGTTCTTATACTACATCTTTTTCTTCTTCCTCTTCTTCTTCATCTTCTTCTTCCTCTTCTTCTTCTTCTTCTTCTTCTTTTCTTTTTCTTCTTCTTCCTTTTCTTTTTCATCTTTTTCTTCTTCTTCTTTATCTTTCTCTTCATCTTCTTCTTCTTCTTCTTCCTCTTCTTCTTCTTCTTCTTCTTCCTCCTCCTCCTCCTCTTCTTCTTCTTCTCTTTATGCTTCTCCTTCTTCCCCTTCTTCTACTTCTCCTTCTACTCCTTTTCCTTCTACTTTGCCTTCTTCTTCTTCTTCTCCATCTTGTTCATCTCGTTCTTCTTCTCCCCCTTCTACTTGTTCTTCTCTTTTATCTTCTTCTTCATCAACATTTTCATCATCAAATTCTTCTACTTGTTCTTTTGCCTCCTCCTTTTCTTCTTCTTCCTCCTCTTCTTCTTCTCCTTTTTCAACTTCTTTTGCATCTTCATCTTCTTCTTCTTCTTCTTTGTCTTTTTTCTTCTTTTTCTACTCATTCTTCTTTTTCTTCTACTTCTTCCTCTTCTTCTACTACTTCTTTTTCTTCTTTTTCTTCTTCTTCTTCTTCCACTTCTTCTTCTTCTAGTCTCCTCCTCGTTCTCCTTGTTGATCTTCTCTTTCTTACCTTTCTCCTTGTCCATCTTCTTTTTCTCCTTCTTCTTCTTCTTCTTCTTCTTCTACTTTATCTTCTTGTTGTTCTTCTTCTTCTGCTTCTTCTTCTTCTTCTTCTAATTCTTCTTCTTCTTTTTTTACAATGTCTTCTTTTTCTTCTTCTACTTCTTTTTCATCACCATCATCTTCATCTTCTTCTTCTTTCTCTTCCTCTTCTACCTCTTCTTCTTCTTCTTCCTCCTTTTCTTCTTCTTTTTCTTCTTCCTCTTCTTCTTTGTATTTTGCTTCTCCTTCACCTTAATCTCCTTCTTTTCCATCACTTTCTTCTCTTCTTCTTGTTCATCTTCCTCTTCTCCTCCTCCTTTTTCCCTTTCTTCTTCTTCTTCTCCTTCTCCTACCTCTTCTTCTTCTTCTTCTTCTTGTTATTCTTCTCCTTCTCCTTCTCCTTCTCCTATTCCTTCTTCTTGTCCTTCTACTTGTCTTTCTTCTCCTTCTTCTTCTTGTTCTTCTTTGTCTTCTTCTTCTTCTTCTTCCTTCTCCTCCTCTTCTTCTTCTTCTTCTTCTTCTTCTTCTTCTTCTTCTTTTTCTTCGTTCTATTCTTCCTCTTCTTCTTCTTTTTGTTGTTCTTCTTCTTATTCCTCTTCTTCTTCTTCTTCTTCTTCTTGTTCCTCTTCTTATTTCTCTTCATTTTCCTCTTCCGCATCTTCTTCTTTTTCTTCCTCTTTCTTTGCTTCTTTTTTTCTTCTTTTCTTCTTATTATTCTTCTTCTACTACTACTTCTTATTCTTCAACCTCTTCCTCTTCTTCTTCGTCTTCATCTTCTGCTTCTTCTTGTACTTCTTTTTTTTCATCTACTACTTGTGCTTCTTCTTTTACTACTACATCATCTTCTTGATCATCTTCATCATCTTTTTCATATTCTTATTCGTCTTCTTCTTCTTCTTCTTTGCCTTCTTCTTTATGTTCTTCTTCTTTTACTTCTTCTGCTACTACTTTTTCTTCTTCTTCTTCTTATTCTTATTCTTATTCGTCTCCTCCTCCTCCTCCTTCTATTTCAATTTTTTCTCCTTCTTCTCCTTATTATCCTTCTCCCTCTTCTCCTTCTTTTTTTTTCTCCTTCTTCTCCATCTGCTGCTTCTTCCTTTATTTCATCATCATCTTCTTCTTCTTCTTCTTCCTCTTCTTCTTCTTCATCATCATCATCAACTTTTCATTTTTTTTTCTTCTTCTTCTTCATTTTCTTCTTCTTCTTCTTCTTCCTCTTCATCTTCTTCTTCTTCTTCCTAATCTTCTTCGTCTTCTTCTTCTTAATTTTCTTCTTCTTCTTCTTCATCTTCTCCTCCTCCTCTGTCTTCTCCTTCTTCGCTTTCTCCTTCGTCTCGTTGGTCTCCGTCTTCTCCCTCATCTTCTTCTTTTTTTTTTCTTTTTCCTCTTCTTCGTCTTCTCCTTCTTCTTCTTCTCCTTCTCCTTCTCCTTCTCCTTCTTCTCCCTCTTCTTCTCTTTCTTCTTCATCTTCTTCTTCTTCTTCTTCTTCATCTTTTTCTTCTTCTACGTCTTCTCCTTCTTCTTCAACTTCTTCTTCTTCTTGCGTTTCTTCTTCTTCCTATTCTTCTTCTTCTTCCTCTTTTTCATCATCTTTTTCTTCTTCGTCTTCTTCTTTTTCCTCTTCTTCAAATTCTTCTAATTCATCTTCTTCTTCCTCTTCTTCTTCTTCTTCTTCTTCTTCTTCCTCTTCATCTTCATCATCATCATTTTTCTGTTCTTCTTTATCATCATCATCTTTCTAATATTCTTCTATTTCATCATGATCATAATCATCATCATCTTCTTCTTCTTCTTCTTCATCATCTTCTACTTCCTCTTGTTCCTCTTTTTGTTCGCCGTTTTCTTCTTCTTCCATTTCTTCTTCCTCTTCTTCTTCTTCTTCTTCTTCTTCTTCTTCTTCTCCTCCTTTTTATTCTTCTTCTTCCCTTTCTTCCTCTTCTTCTTCTTTTTCGTCTACTTCTTCTTCTTCATCTACTTCTTCTTCCTCCTCTACTTTTTCTTCTTCTTCAACTTCATCTTCTCCTTCTTCTTCGTCTTCCTCTTCTTCTTCTTCTTCTTCTTCTTCAACTTCTAATTCTTCTTGTTCTTCATCATCATCATCTTCTTTTGCTTCTTCTTCTACTTCTTCTTCTTCTTCTTGTACTTCTGGTTCATCTCCATTTTCTTCTTTGTCTTCTTCTTATTCTTATTCTTATTCTTATTTTTCATCTTCTCCTTTGGCTTCTTCTTCGCCTTCTTCTTACTCTTCCTCTTTTGCTTCTTCTTCTTCTTCGTCTACTCTTCTTATTCTTCATCTTCTACTTGTTTTGCACTTCATTTTCTTTTTTTTTCTTCTTCTTCTTCTCCATCTTCTTCTTCCCCTTCTACTTTTCTCTTTATCTTTCTAATTATTCCTCTGTCTCTTCTCCTTCACCTTCTTATTCTTCTCTTACTCCTTCTCCTTCTTTACCTTGTCTTTTTCTTAATCTTCTCCTTACTCTCCTTTTTCTTCAGCTTCTTCTTCTCCTCCTCCTTCATATTCTTCATCTTCTTCTTCTTCTTCTTCTTCTTCTTCTTCTTCCTCTTCCTCTTTCTCTTATTCTTCTTCTTCTTCCTCTTCTCCTTCTTCTTTCTCTTCTACTTCTTTTTCTTCTTCTTCTTCTTCTTCTTCTTCTTCTTCTTTTTCTTCTTCTTCTTCCTCTTCTTCTTCTTCTTCTTGTTCTTCTTCTTCTTTTGCTTCTTCTTCTTCCTCTACTTTTTCTTCTTCTCCTTCATCTTCTTCTTCTTCTTCCTCTTCCTCTTCTTCTTCTTCTTATTCTTATTCTTATGCTTACTCTTCTTCTTCTTCTTCGTCATCTTCTTTTGCTTCTTCTTCTTCTTCTTTTACTTCTGCTTCATCTTCATCTTCTTCATTGTCTTCTTCTTATTCTAATTCTCATTCCTCTTTTTCTTCTTTAGCTTCTTCTTCGTCCTCTTCTTCCTCTTCCTCTTCTACTTCTTCTTCTTCATCTACTTCTTTGTCTTGTTCTTCTTCTTCTACTTGATTTGTGCTTCTTTTTGTTCTTTTTCTCTTCTTCTTCTTCTTCTTCTCTTTCTTCTTCTTGCCTTTCTTTTTCATTTTCTTTTTCTCCTTCTATTTATAGCTCTCGTTCTTCTCCTTCTCTTTCTTCTTATTCTTCTCTTTCTCCTTCTTCTACCTCGTCTCCTTGTCAATCTTCTCCATATTCTCCTTTTCTTCTTCTTCTTATCCTTCTAGTCCTTCATCTTCTTTATCTTCTTCTTCTTCTTCTTCTTCTTCAACTTCTACTCCTTCTTCTCCCTCTTATTGTTCTTCTTCTTCCTCTTCTCCTTCTTCTTCTTTCTCTTCACCTTCTTCTTCTTCTTCTTCTCATTTTCCTTCTCCTTCCATGTCATCTTCTCCTTTTACTTCTTCTTCTACTTCTTTTACTTGTTTTAGTCTTTCTCTTTCTCCTTCTTCTTCATCTTCTTCTTCTTCTTCACCTTCTTTTCCTTCTTCTTCTCCTCCTCTTTCTTCTTCTTCTTCAACTTCTTCTCAATATTCTTAAACTGTTTCATCTTCTTCTGCTTCTTCTTCTTCTTCTTCTTCTTCCTCTTCCTCCTCTTCTTCTTCTTCTTCTTCTTCTTCTCTCGTCTGCTTGGTCTTTTGCTTCATCATCTTCGTCTTTTTATCCTTATTTTCATTATTCTTCTTCTTCTTCATCTCCTTCTTATTGTTCCTCCTCTTTTCTTCTTCTTCTTCTTCTTCTTCTTCTTCCTTCTTCTCCTTCTTCTCCTTCTTCTTCTTCTTCT
>JAIUJO010002317.1:20000-32500 GCA_023846275.1 Vanilla planifolia
TATACTTCTTCTTCTTCATCTTCTTCTTCTTCTTCTTCTTCTTCTTCTTCTTCTTCTTCTTCTTCTTCTGCTTTTTCTTCGTCTTCCACTTCTTCTTCTTCTTTTTCTTTTTCTTCTTCTTCGCCTTCGTCTTCTTCTTCTTTGTCTTCTTCTACTTCTTTCTTTTCTTCCTCTTCTACTTCTTCTTCCTCTTCTTCTTATTCTTCTTCTTTTTGCTCTTCTTCATTTTCAACTTCTTCATCTTCTTATTCTTCTTCTTCTTCTTCTTCTTCTTCTTCTTCTTCATCGTCATCATCATCTTCTTCTTCTTCTTCTTCATCATCTTGTTCTTTTTCATCTTCTTTTTTTCTACTTTTTCCTCTTCTTCTTGTTGTTGGTATTCTTTTTCATTACGTCCTTCGTCCTCTACTTCTACTACTTCTTCTTCTTCTTCTTCGTCTTCTTCTTTATCTTCTTCTTCTTTTCGTTCTTCTTCTACAGCTATTACTTCTTTTTCTTCATCTTCTTCTTCTTCTTCTTCTTTTTCTTCTTTTATCTAGCTTCTTCTTCTACTTTTTCTTTTTGTCCTTTTTCCTTTTATTCTCCTTCTTCGTTTTCTCTTTTTCTTTCTTCTTTTACTCTTTTTTCTCCATCTTCTACTTCTCTTACTTCTTCATCTTCTTCTCCTTCTTCTTCTTATTCTTTTTCTCCTTCTTCTTCTTCTTCTTCTTCTCCTCCTCCTTCCTCTTCTACTCCTCCTTCTTCTTCTTCTTCATCTTCAACTTCACCTTCTTGTTCTTCTACTTTTTGTTCTTCTTCTTCTTCTCCTGCTTCTTCTCCTACTTCTTCTCCTTCTTCTTCCCTGTCTTCTTCTCCTTCTTCTTCTTCTTCTTCCCCTTCTTCTTCTTCTTCTTCTTCTTTTTATTCTTATTCATCTTCTTCTTCTTCTTAATCTTCTTCTTTTACATTTTCCAATTCTTTTATTTCCTCTTCTTTTTCTTCTTCTTCATATTCTTCTTCTTCTTCTTCTTCTTCTTCTTCTTCTTCTTCTTCTTCCTCTTCTTCTCCATCTCCTTCTCCTTCTTGTCCTTCTTCCCTTTCTTCTTCTTCTCATTCTTCTCCAACTTCTCCTTTTTCAACTTCTCTTTTTCTCCTTCTTCTTCTTCTTCTTCTTCTTATTCTTCTTCTTCTTCTTCTCATTCTTCTTCTCCTTCATCTTCTCCTTCTTCTTCTCCTCCTTCTACTACGTGATCCCCCTTGTTTGTCAACTTCTTCTTTTTCTTCTTCTCCTTCTTCTTTTACTTTTTCTTAATTTTCTTCCTCTTCTCTTTCTTCTTCTTCTTCTTCCTCATCATCCTCTTCTTCTTCTTCATCTTCTTCTTTTCTACTTCTTCTTTTTTTCTCATTCTTCCCCTTCTTCTTTGTCTTGTTCTTCTCCTTCTTCTTCTTCTTTTTCTTCTTCTTCTTCTTCTTCTTTTACTTCTTTTCTACTTCTACTTCTCCTTCATCTTGAACTTCTTCATCATCTTGAACTTCTTCTTCTCCCTCTGTTTTTTCTCTTTCTCCACCTACTCCTTTTTTCACTTCTTCTTCTTCTTCCCCTTCTCCTTCTTCATCACCTTCTTCTTCTCCATCCTCTTCTGCTTCTTCTTCTTCTTCAACGTCTTCGTCTTCTTCTTCTCCTCCTTCTTCTTTTACTTCTTTCTCTTCGTCTTCTTCTCTACTTCCTCTTCCTCTTCTTCTTCTTCTCCTTCTTCCTCTTCTTGTTCCTCTTCTTCTTCTTCTTCTTCTTCTACTTCTTCTTTTTCTTCGTCTTCTTCTTCTTCATCTTCTTTTTCTACTTCTTCTTCAATGACTTCCTCTTCCTTTTCTCCTTCATCAACTTTTTCCTCCTCCTCTTCTTCTTCTTCTTCCTTTTCTTCTTCTTCTTCTTCTTCTTCTCCTTCTTTTGCTTCTTCTTCTTCTTCTCCTTCTCCTTCTTCTTCTTTTTCTATTTCTCCTTCTTCTCCTAATTCACCATCATCTTTTCTCTTTCTCCTTATTCATTTGCTTCTTCTTCTTCTCCTTATTATTCTTCTCCATCTTCTTGTTGTTCTCGTCCTCCTCCTCCTCCTCTTTCTTCACCTTCTTCTTCTCATTCTTACTCTTCTTCTCATTCTTCTTTTTTTCATCTTCTTCTCCTTCTACTTGTCTTTCTTCTTCCACTTCTCTTTCTTCTTCATCTACTTTATTTCATTCTTCTTTGCCTTCTTCTTCTTCTTCTCTTTCTTATTGTTTGTCTCCTTCTTCCCTTTCTTCTCCTTCTTCTTCTCCTTCCTCTTCTTCATCTTCTTCTTTTTCTTCTTCCTTTTCTTCTACTTCTCCTTGCTTCTCTTCTTCTTCTTCCTCCTCCGCCACTTCTTCTTCTTCTTCATCATCTTCTTTTTTTCTTCTTCTTTTACTTGTACTTTGTCTTTCTCTTCTTCTTCAGCTTCTTCTTCCACTTCTACTTCTTCTTTTTCCTCTTCTTGTCCTTGACCTTCTACTTGATCTTCTTCTGCTTCTCCTTCTTCCTCATCTTCTTGTTTTTTTCTCTTCTCCTCCTCATCCTTGTCCTAGTCTATCTTCTCTTTCTTCTTTTTCTCCTTCTTTGCCTTCTCTTTCTCCTCCAAAATCTTATACTACTACTTTTTCTTCTTTTTCATCTTCTTTATCTTCTCCTTCTTCTTCTTCTTCCACTACTTCTTCTACTTCTTCTCCTTCATCTTCTACTTCTTTTCCTTCTTCTTCTTCTTGTTCTAATACTACTACTTCTCTTCCTCTTTCTCTTCCTCTTCTTCTTCTTCAACTTCGTCTTCTTCTTCCTCTTCTTCCTTCTCTTCCACTTCTTCTTCTTCTTCCTCTTCTTCTTCTTCTTCTACTTTTTCTTCTACTTCTTCCTCTTCTTCTCCTTGTTCTTCTTCTACTTTTTCTTCATCTACTTCTTCTTCCTCCTCTACTTTTTCTTATTCTTCACCTTCATTATCTTCTTCTTCTTCTTCTTCCTCTTCTTCTTCATCATCTTCTTCTTCTAATTTCTCATCTTCATCTTCATCACTATCTTCTTTTGCTTCTTCTTCTACTTCTTCATCTTCTTCTTCATCTTCTTCTTCTACTTCTGGTTCATCTTCATCTTCTTCTTCGTCTTCTTCTTTGGCTTCTTCTTCATCTTCTTCTCACTCTTCCTCTTCTTCTTCTTCTTCCTCTTCGTCTACTTCTTTGTCTTATTCTTCAACTTCTACTTGTTTAGCACTTCTTTTTCTTCTTTTTCTTCTTTTTCTTCTTCTTCTCCTTCTTCTTCTTCCCATTCTACATTTTCTCTTTATCTCTCTAATTATTCCTCTCTCTCTTCTCCTTCTCCTTCTTATTCTTCTCTTACTCCTTCTCCTTCTTCTACTTTGTCTCTTTCTTAATCTTCCCCTTGTTCTGCTTTTTCTTCAACTTCTTCTTCAACTCCTCCTTTATCTTCTTAATCTTCTTCTTCTTCTGTTCTTCTTCTTCTTCTTCTTCTTCCTCTTCTTCTTCTCCTTCTTCCCCTTTCTCTTTTTGTTTTTCTTCTCCTTGTTCCTCTTCTCCTTCTTCTTTCTCTTCTTCTTCTTTTTCTTCTTCTTCTTCTTCTTCTTCTTCTTCTTCTTCCCTCTTCTTCTTCTTCTTCTTCTTCTTTGTCTTCTTTTGCTTCTTCTTCCTCTACTTTTTCTTCTTCTTCACCTTCATCTTCTTCTTCTTCTTCCTCTTCCTCTTCTTTTGCTTCTTCTACTTCTTCTACTACTTCTGCTTCTTCTTCATCTTCTTCATTGTCTTCTCCTTATTCTTATTCTCATTCCTCATCTTCTTCTTTAGCTTCTTCTTCGTCTTCTTCTTCCACTTCCTCTTCTGCTTCTTCTTCTTCGTCTACTTCTTTGTCTTATTCTTCTTCTTATACTTGTTTTGCACTTCCTTTTGTTCTTCTTCTTCTTCTTCTTCTTCTTCTTCTTCTTCTTCTTCTTTTCTCCTTCTTCTTCTTCTTCTCCTCCTTCTTCAGCTTCTCCTTCTACATCTTCTTCTACTTCTTCAACTTCTTGTTCTTCTTCTTCTTCCTCTTCTCTTCTCCTCCTCTGTTGTTGTTTGTGCTTCTTCTTCTTCTTCTTCTTCTTCTTCTCTTTCTTCTTCTTCTTCTTCCTTTTCTTCTTCTTCTCTATCCATTCTTCCTCTTCTTCTTCTTCTTCTTTTTGTTCTTCCTCTTCTTCTTCTCCTTCATCTTCTTCTTCAACAATTAATACTTCTATTTCTTCAACTTCTTCTTCTTCTTCTTCTTCTTCTTCTTTATTTTCTTCTTCTTCTTCTTCTTCTTCTTCTTCTTCTTCTTCTTCTTCCTCTTCTTCTTCATCATCTTCTTCTTCTTCTTCTTCTTCTTCTTCTACTTCCTCGTCGTCTTCTTCTTCTTGTTCTTCTTACTCTTCTTATTTTTGTTCTTCTACTTTTTCTTCTTCTTCATCTTCTACTACCTCTTTTTATTCATTTACCTCTTCTACTTCTTCTTTTTCATCAACTTCACCTTTGTCTTCTTCCTCAGCTTCTTTTTCTTCTTCTTCTTCTTTTTGTTCTTTGCCTTCTTCTTCAACTTCTTCTTCGTCTTCTTCTTCGTCTTATTCTTATTCTTATTCTTCTTCTTCTATTTCTTTTATTTCTACTTCTTCTTTTTCTTGTTCTTCATCACCTTCTTCTTCTTCTTCTTCTCCTTCTACTACTTCTTTTCCTTCTCTCCATTTTCTTTTCCTTCTTCCTATCTTTCTCCTTCTACCCTTTCTTCTCTTTCTTCTCCTTCTCCTTCTTCTCCTTCTCATTCTCTCTTTCTCCTTCATCTTCTTCTTCTTCTTCTTCCTCTTTTTCTTTTTCCTCTTCTTCTTAGTCTTCTTCTTCTTTTTCTTCCTCTTCTTCTTCTTCTTCTTCATCATCTTCTTCTTCTTCTTCTACTTCTTCTTCATCTAGTAAATTCCTCTTCTTCTACTTAATCATCTTCTACTTCTTCATACTTTTCTTCCTCTTCTATTTCTAATTCTTCTTCTTCTTCTTCTTCTTCTTCTTCTCCTCCTTATTCTTCTTCTTCTTCTCCTTTTCCCACTTCTTCTTCTTCTTCTTCTTCTCCCTTTTCTTCCTCTTCTTCAACATCTTCTTTTTCTTTGTTCTTCCTCTTCTTCTTCTTCTTCTTCTCCTTCTCATTCTTCTTCTTCTTCTTCTCATTAATCTTCTTCTTCTTCTTCTTCTTCTTCTTCATCTTCACCTTTTTCATATTCTTCTTCTTCTTCGTCTTCTTCTTTTTCTTCTTCCTCCTCTACTTCTTCTTCCTCTTCATCTTCTTCTTCTTCTTCCACTTCCACTTCTTCTTCCTCTTCAATTTCATCTTCTTCCTCTTCTTCTTCTTCATTTTCTTCCTCTTCAATTTCATCTTCTTCTCTTCTTCTTCTTCATTTTCAATTTCTTCATCATCACCTATCTTCTTCTTGTTCTTGTTCTTCTTCTTCTTCTCTACTCTTCATCTTCTTCTTTATCTTCTTTTGCTTTTGTTCTTCTTCTACAGCTACTACTTCTTCTTCATCTTCTTCTTCTTATTTTCTATGCTACTTTCTCTTCCTTCTTCTCCTTCTTCTCTTTCTTCTCTTTCTTCTCTTCCCTCTTTATTTTATTTCTTCTCCTTCACTTCTTCTCCTTCTTCCATTTTTCCTTCTTGTTCTGCTCCTTTTTCTCCCTCTTCTACTTGTCCTTCTTGTTCTCCTTCTTCATCATCATCATCCTTCTTCTTTTCTTCTTCTCTTCTTCTTCTTCTTCTTCTTTTGCTTTTTCTTCTTTTCTTCTTTTTCTTCTTCATTTTCCAATTCTTCTATTTCTTCTTCAATTTCTTCTTCTTCATATTATTCTTCTTTTTCTTCTTCTTCTTTTTCTTCTTCTTCTTCTTCTTCTTCTTCTCCTTCTCCTTCTTCCCTTCTTCTCCTTCTTTGCTTTCTCCTTCTTCTCATTATTCTCCATCTTCCCCTTCTTCTTCAATTTTTTCTCCTTCTTCTTCTTCTTCTTCTTCTCAATCTTCTTCTACTATCATCTTCTCTTTCTTCTAATTCTTCTTCTCCTTCTTCTTCTACTAACTTTTTCCCTTCTTTGTCAACTTCATCTTCAACTTCTTGTTCTTCTTCTTCTTCTTCTTCTTCTCTTACTTTCCTTCTCTCTTCTTCTTCTTCTTCTTCTTCTTCCTCTTCTTCTTCTTCTTCTTCTACCTCTTCTTCTTCTTCTTCTTCTTCTTCATCCTCTTCTTCTTCTTGCTCTTCTTCTTCTTCTTCTTCTTTCTACTCTCTTCTTCTCTTCTTCTTCTTCTTCTTCTTCTCTTCTTCTTCTTCTTTTCTCTCATCTTCTTCACCTTCTTCTTCTTGTTCTAATGCTTCTTCTTCATCTCATTCTTGGTCTAATTCTTCACTTTCTTCTTCTTCTTCTTCTTCCTCCTCTACTTCTACTTCTTCATGTCCTTCTTCTTCTTCTCATCTTCTTCCTCTTCTTCTTCTTCTTCTTCTTCTTCCTCCTCTACTTCTACTTCTTCATGTCCTTCTTCTTCTTCTTCATCTTCCTCTTCTTCTTCGTCTTCTTCTTCTTATCTTCTTCTTCTTCTTCTCCTTCTTCTTCTCTCTTCTTCTTCTTCTTCTCTATCTTCTTCTTCTGCTTCTTTATCTACTTCTTCCTGTTCTACTCTCTTCTTCTTCTCTTCATCTTCTGACTTCTTCTTCTTCTGCTTCTTCTTCTTCTTCTTCTTCTACAACTTCTTCTTTACTAATTCTTCTTCTTCTTCTTCTTCTTCTTCTACTACTTCTACTTCTTCTTCTTCTTCTACTTGTACTTCTTCCACTATTTCTAATTCTACATCCTCTTCTTCTACTTCTTTTTCTTCTTCTCTATCTTCTTCTTCATCTTCTTTTTCATCTTCTTCTCTTCTTCTCTTTCTTTTTCTATTTCTACTTCTCCTACTCCTTCTCTTTCTTCTTCTCCTTCTCCTTCTCTTTCTTCTTCTTCTCCTTCTTGACCATCATGATCCTCTTCTTCTCCTTCTTATTCTCTTTCTCCTTTTTCTCCTTTTTATTCCTCTTCTTCTTCTCCTTCTTATCCTTCTTCTTCTTTTTCTTCTTCTTCAACTTATTCTTCTTCTTCTCCTTCTGCTTCTCCTTCTTCTCTTTCTTCTCTTTCACCTTCTTCTTCTTTTTCTCCTTTTCTCCTTCTTCTTCTTCTCGTTCTTCTTTTTCTTCTAGCTCTTCATCATCATCTTCTTCTTCTTCCTCTTCCTCTTCTTCTCCCCCTCCTTCTCCTTCTCCATCACTTCTTCTATTACTTCTTCTTCTCCTTCTTCTTGTCCTTCATCATCTTCTTCTTCTTCTTTTTCATCTTCTACTTCCTTGTCTTCTTCCTATTCTTCTTCTTCTTCTCCTTTTCTTTGACTTCTTCTACTTCTTCTTCTTCTTCTTCTTCCACTTCTTCTTTCGCTTCATCTTCTTCCTCTTCTGCTTCCTTTTCTTCTCCTTCTTCTTCTTCTTCTTCTTCTTCTTCTTCTTCTTCTTCTTCTTCTTCTACTTCTTCTTTGTCTTCTTCTACTTCTCCTTCATCTTCTTCTTCTTGTTCTTCATCTTCTTCTCCTGCATCTTCTTCTTCCTTTTCTTCTTCTTCTTCTTCGCTTTCTTCTACTTCTTCATCATCATCATCATCTTCTTCTTCTACTTCTTATTCTTTTTCCTTATCATCATCATCTTCTTCTTCTTTCTTTCTTCTTCTTCTTCTTCTTCTTATTCTTCTATTTCTTCTTCTTCTCCTTCTTCTTCAACTTTTTCTGCTTCTTCTTGTGCCCCTTCTTTTTCTTCTACTTCTTCTTCTTCTTCTTCTTCTTATTCTTCTTCTAATTTAGCTTCTTCTTCATGTTCTTCTTCGACTACTACAAGTACTTCTTCTTCTTCTTCTTGTTCTTCTTTTCCTCTCCTTCTCCTTCTTCTTCTCCTCCTTCTTTTCCTTCTTCTCTTTCTCCTTCTTGTCCTTCTCTTACTTCACCTTCTCTTTCTTCTTTTTCTCTCTTTCAAGTTTTTCTTTACTCCTTTTGCTTTTTCTTATTCTCATTCTTCTCTATCTTTTTTTGCTTCTTCTTCACTTCTTCTTCTTCTTCAACTTCTTCTTCTTCTTCTTCTTCTTCTTCTTTTTGTTTTTCTTCTTCTTCTTCTTCGACTTCTTCCTCTTCTACTTCTTCTTCTTCTTGTACTATTATTGCTTCTTCTTTTCCAATTCTTCTTCTTCTGCTTAATCTACTTCTTACACTTCTTCTTTTTCTTCTTCTTCTTCTTCTTTTTCTTATCTCCTTCTTCTCCTTCTTACCATTCCTCTTCTGCCTATTCTCCTTCTCTTTATTCTCTTTCTTCTTATTCTTCCTCTCCATCTACTCCTTTTCTATCTTCTGCTTCTTCTTCTTGTTCTTCTACCTCTTCTCCTTATTCTTCAACTTCCTCTTCTTCTTCATCTTACTCTTCTTCTTCTTCTCCTTCTTCTTCTTCTTCTTCTTCTTCTTCTTCCTTCTCATCTTCTTCTTCTTCTTCTTCTCCTTCATGTTCTTCTTTTCCTTCTTCTTTTTCTTCTACTTCTCTTTCTTCTTCTTTTTCTTCTTTTTTTTCTTTTTCCTCTTCTTCTTCTTCTTAAACTTCTTCCCATTCTTCTTCTTAATCTTTTTCTTCTTCTTTTTCTATTTCTTCTTCATTTTCTTCTATTTCTTCTTCTTCTTCCTCTTTTTCTTCAATTTCTTCTACTCTTACTACTACTTCTTTTCATTCTTCTCCTTCTTTTCATTCTTCTCCTTCTTTTGCTTCTTCTTTTCTTCAGTATCATCTTTGCCTACATCTTCGTCTACTTCTTCTTCTTCTTCATCTTTTTTCCTCATCGCATTCTTCTTCATCTTCTTCTTCGTCTTCCTCTTCGTCTTCTTCTTTGGCTTCTTCTTCGTTTTCTTCTTCTTCTTGTTATTCTTCTTCTTCACTTCCTGTTCTTCTTATTTTTCTTTTTTTTCTTCTTTCTTCTTCTTCTTCTTCTCCTCCTCCATTTCCTCCTTCCTTTCGTTCTCTTTCTTCTCCTTCTTCACTTTCTCCTTCTTCCCCATCTTCATCATCTTTATGGTCTCCTTCCTCTCCTTTTCCTTCTTCTCTTTGTGCCACTTCGGTTTTCCTCCTTCTTCTCCTTCTCCTTCTCCTTCTTCTTCTTCTTCATCTTCTTCTTTTTTTTCTTCTTCTTTTATTGCTTCTTCTTCTTCTTCTTCTACTTCTTCTTCCACTTCTTTTACTTCTTCTTCTTCTTCTCCCTCCTCTTCTTCTTTTTCTTCTTCTTATTCTTCTTCTTCTTCTCCTTTTCCTTCTCCTTGTTCTATTTCTTCTCATTTTTCTTCTTCTCCTGCTCCTTATTCTCCTTCTTCTTTTGCTTCTTCCCCTTCCTCTTCTTCTATTTCTTCTTCTTCGTCTTCTCCTTCTTCTTGTCCTTCTCCTTCTCCTTCTCCTTCTCTACTCCTTGTCCTCCTCCTCCTCCTCCTCCATCTTCTTCTTCTACCTCTCCTTCTTCTTTTTCCACGTCTTCTTCTTCTTCTTCTTCCTCCTCTTCCTCTACTTCTTTTTCTTCCCCTTTGACATCTTCTTCTTCTTCTTCTTCTTCTTCCTCCTAGTCTTCCTCTTCTTCTTCTCATTCTTCTTCTTCTTCTTCTTCTTCTTCTTATTCTTCTTCATTTTCTTCTTCTTCTCCTACCTGCTCTTCTCCCCCTTCTACTCCATTTCCTCCTCCTTCTTCTCTTACTCCTCTTTCTTCTCTATCTGGTTCTTCTTCAACTTCTTTTTCTCCTTCTTCTTCTCCTTCTTCTTCTTCTACTTCTACCTCTTCTTCCTCTTCTTCTTCTTCATTCTTCTTCTTCTTCTTCTTCTTTTGTTCTTCTTCTTGTTCTTCTTCTTCTCCTTCTTATTCTTCTTAATCTTATTCTTCTTATTATTTTTCTTCTTTTACTACTTCTTCTTCTTCTTCATTCTTCTATTCTTAACCTTCCTCTTCTTCTTCTTCATCTTGTTCTTCCTCTTCCTCTTCTTCATCTTGCTCCTCCTCTTCTTTTTCTCCCTTCTTCTTCTTCCACTTCCTCCTCTTCTACCTCCTCCTCCTCTTCTTCTTCTTCTTCTTCAACTTCATCATCTTCTTCTTCTTCTTCATGTTCTCCTTGGTGTTGCTCTTTTTTTGTCCTCTTCTTCTTCTTTTTCTTTGCCTTCTTCTTCATGTCCTTCTACTTTTTTGTTCTTCTTCTTCTCCTTCTACTTCTTCATCATCTTCTTTTTCTTTTGCTTCTCCTTCTCTTTGTTCTTATACTACTTCTTTGGCTTCTTCTTATTCTTCTTCATCTTCTTCTTCCTCTTCTTCTTCTTCTTCTTCATCTTCTCCTTCTTCTTTTTCTTCATTTTCTTCTTCTTCTTCTTGTTCTTCTTCTTCTTCTTTCTCTTCTTTTTCATCTTTTTCTTCTTCTTCTTCTTTATCTTTTTCTTCTTCTTCTTCTTCTTCTACTTCTACTTCTTCTTCTTCTCCTCTTCTTCTTCTTCTTCCTCCATCTCTTCTTCTTCTACTTCCTCTTCTCTTTATGCTTCTCCTTCTTCTCCTTCTTCTACTCCTTCTACTACTTTTCCTTCTACTTTGCCTTCTTCTTCTTCTCCATCTTGTTCATCTCGTTCTTCTTCTCCTCCTTCTCCTTGATCTTCTCCTTTATCATCTTCTTCATCAACATTTTCATCATCAAATTCTTCTACTTCTTTTACCTCCTCCTCTTCTTCATCTTCTTCCTCCTCTTTTTCTTCTTCTTTTGCTTCTTCCTCTTCTTCTTCTTCTTTTTTGTCTTTGTTCTTCTTCTCGTTCTCATTCTTCTTCTTCTTCCTCCTCCTCTTCTTCTATTACTTTTTCTTCTTCTTCTTCTTCTTCTACTTCTTTTTCTTCCACTTCTTCTTCTTCTTGTTCTTCTCCTCCTTCTCCTTGTTGATCTTCTCTTTCTTCTCTTTCTCTTTCTTCTCCATCTTCTTTTTCTCCTTCTTCTTCTTCTTCTTCAACTTTTTCTTCTTATTGTTCTTCTTTTTCTTCTTCTTCTTCTTCTTCTTTTTCTTCTTCTACTTCTTCTTTTTCATCATCTTCTTCTTTTTCTTCTTCTTTCTCTTCCTATTCTACCTCTTCTTCTTCTTCTTCTCCTTTTCTTCTTCTTTTCCATCTTCCTCTTCTTCTTCTTTTTATTCTACTTCTCCTTCT
This sequence comes from Vanilla planifolia, assembly GCA_023846275.1. Taxonomy (NCBI): domain Eukaryota; kingdom Viridiplantae; phylum Streptophyta; class Magnoliopsida; order Asparagales; family Orchidaceae; genus Vanilla; species Vanilla planifolia. The sequence goes on from JAIUJO010002317.1 coordinate 31,290, forward strand.
CTTTCATCTCTTTCCTTTCCATCACTTTCTTCTCTTCTTCTGATTCTTCTTCTTCTTGTCCTCCTCCTTCTTCCCCTTCTTCTTCTTTTTCTTCTTCTCCTTCTCCTACTTCTTCTTCTTCTTCTTCTTCTTATTCTTCTCCTTCTCCTTCTCCTTCTCCTATTCCTTCTTCTTGTCCTTCTACCTATCTTTCTTCTCCTTCTTCTTCTTGTTCTTCTTTGACTTCTTATTCTTCTTCTTCTTCCTATTCTTATCCTTATTCTTATTCTTCTTCTTCTTCCTCCTCCTCCTCCTCTTCTTCTTCTCCTATTCTTCTTCTTCTTTTTCTTCTTTTTATTCTTCCTCTTCTTCTTCCTTTTGTTCTTCTTCTTCTTGTCCCTCCTCTTCTTCTTCTTCCTCCTCCTCCTCTTCTTCTTCTTCTTCTTCATCTTCTACCTCATCTTCTTCTTTTTCTTCTTCTTCTTCTATTATTACTACTACTACTTCTTGTTCGTATAATTTTTCTCTTCATTTTCTTCTTTCGAATCTTGTTCTTTTTCTTCCTCTTCCTCTGCTTCATTTTTTTCTTCTTTTCTTCTTATTCTTCTTCTACTTCTACTTCTTATTCTTCAACTTCTTCCTTTTCTTCTTTGTCTTCTTATTCTGCTTCTTCTTGCACTTCTTTTTTCATCTACTTCTTCTTGTGCTTATTCTTCTCCTACTACATCTTCTTTATCTTCTTGTTCATCTTCGTCTTCTTTTTCATCTTCTTATTCATCGTCTTCTTCTTCTTCTTCTTCTTCCCCTTCTTCTTTATGTTCTTCTTCTTTTACTTCTTTTACCACTTCTTTTTCTCCTTCTCCTTCTTCTTCTTCTTATTCTTATTCGTCTCCACCTCCTCCTCCTCCTTCTACTTCAAATCCTTCTTCTTCTTCTTCTCCTTCTTCTATTTCCACTTTTTCTCCTTCTTCTCCTTATTATCCTTCTCCTTCTTCTCCTTCTCCTTTTTCTCCTTCTTCTTCTCCTTCTTATGCTTCTTCCTTCATCATCTTCTTCTTCCTCTTCTTCATCATCATCATCATCATTGACCTTTAGTTTTTTCTTTTTCTTCTTCTTCTTCTTCTTCTTCCTCCTCCTCTTCTTCTTCTTCTTCTTAATCTTCTTCTTCTTCTTCATCATCATCATTATTTTCTCCTCCTCCTCCTCCTCCGTCTACTCCTTCTTTGCTTTCT
>JAIUJO010002317.1:35000-64023 GCA_023846275.1 Vanilla planifolia
CTTCTTCTTGTTCTTCTTCCTCTCCTCCTCCTCCCTCTTCATCATCTTCCCCTTCTTCTCTTTCTTTTACTCCTTCAGCCTCTCCTACTTCTCTTTATTTTTCTCCTACTTCTTCTCCTCCTTCTTCTCCTTCTCCTTCTCCTTCTTCTATGCCTTCTTAGTCTTCTTCTCCTTATTTTTCATCTTCTTCTTCTCCACCATCTCCTTCTCCTTCATCTTCTTCTTCTTCATATTCTTCTTTTTCTTCTTCCCCCTCTTCTACTTCTTCTTCTTCCTTCTCTTTCTTTTTTTTTTTTCTTCTTTTCTCCTTCTTCTTCTTCCCCTTCTTCTCCTTCTTCTTGTACATCTTCTTCTTCTTCTTCTTCAACTTTTTGTTCTTGTTCTTCTTCCTCTTCTTTTTCTCCTCCTTCTGTTGTTGTTGAGGTTCCTCTTCTTTTTCTTCTCTTTCTTCTTCTTCTTCTTCTTTTCTTCTTCTTCTCTGTCCATTCTTCCTCTTGTTCTTCATCCACTTCTTCTTCTTCTTCTATTTCTTCATCTTCTTCTACAATTACTACTATTTCTTTCACTTCTTCTTCAACTTCTTCTTCTTCTTCTTCTTCATTTTCTTCTTCTTCTTCATTTTATTCTTCTTCTTCTTCTTCTTCTTCTTCTTCTTCTTCCTCTTCTTCGTCAACTTCTTCATCATCTTCTTCGTCAACTTCTTCATCATCATCTTCATCTTCTTCTTCTTCTTCTTCTTCTTCTTCTACTTCCTTGTCGTCTTCTTCTTCTTATTCTTCATCTTACTCTTCTTATTTTTCTTCTTCTACTTTTTTTCTTCGTCTTCTTCATCTTCTACTACTTCTTCTTCTTCATTTACCTCTTCTACAACTTTTTCATCTGCATCACCTTCGACTTCTTCCTTAGCTTCTTTTTCTTCTTCTCCTTCTTTTTGTTCTTTGCCTTCTTCTTCAACTTCTTCTTTGTCTTCTTTGACTTTTCTTATTCTTATTCAATTTCTTCTTCTATTTCTTTTATTTCTACTTCTTCTTTTTATTCTTCTTCATCACCTTGTTCTTCTTGTTCTCCTTCTACTACTTCTTTGCCTTCTCCATTTTCTTTTTCTTCTTCCTCTCTTTCTCTTTCTTCTCTTTCTTCCCTTTCTTCTCCTTCTCCTTCTTCTCCTTCTCATTCTTCTCTTTCTCCTTCTTCTTCTTCTTCTTCTTCTTTTTCTTCTTCTTCTTCTCCTTCCTCTTCTTCTTCTTCTCCTTGTTCATCTTCTGCTTAGATTTCTTCTTCTTCTTCCTCTTCCTCTTCTTCTTTTTCTTCATAATCTTCTTCTTCTTCTACTACTACTACTTCTTCTTGCTGTTCTAATTCTTCTTCTTTTTCTTCTTCTTCTTCTTCTTCTTCTACTTCTTCGTACTCTTCTTCCTCTTCTAATTCTAATTCTTCTTCTTCTTCTTCTTCTTCGCCTTCTTCTTCTCCTTCTTCTCATTTTTTCACTTCCTCTTCTTCTTCTTCTTCTTCTTCTCCATATCCTTCTTCTCCATATTCTTCTTCTCAAACTCCGTCTTCATCGTCTTCGTCTTCTCCTTCTACTCCATCCTCTTTTGTGTTTTATTTTTCTTCTCCTACTTCATCTTCTTCTTCAACATCTTCGTCTTCTTCATCTTCTTCTTCTTCTTTCGCTTCTTAAACTTAGAGTCTTCTTCTTCTTCTTCTCCTTCCTCTTCTTCTTCTTCTTCCCCTTCTTCCTCTTCTGCTTCTTCCTCTTCTCCTCCTTCTTCTATATCTTCTTCTTCTTCTCTTCTTCTTCTCTTTCTTCTTCTTCTTCTTTATCTTCTTCTTCCTCTTCTTCTTCATCTTCTTTTCCTCTTTTTCTTCTTCTTCTTCCTTGCTTTCTCTCTCTTGTTCCTCTTCTCTTTCTTCTTCTTCTTTTTCTTCTTTTTTTACTTCTTCTTCTTCTTCTACTTCTTCTCTAATTCTCATTCAACTTCTTCTCATTCTCCATCTTCGCTTGCTTCTTCATCTTCTCCTTATTCTTCTTTTCCATCTTCCTGTTAATCTTCTCCTCCTCCTTCTTCTTCGCCTTCTTCTTCTTCTTCTTCCTCTTTTACTTCTTCGTCTTTTTCTAGTTCCTGTTCTTCCTCCACCTCTTCGTCTTCTTCGTCAACTTCTTCCTCTTCTCTTTCTTCTTCTTCTTCTTCTTCTTCTTTGTTTTTTGATTCTTTTTCTACTACTTCATCTTCATCTTCTTTTGCTTCTTCTTCTTCTCTTACTTATTATTATTATTATTATTATTATTATTGTTATTCATCTTCTTCTTCTTCTCCAACTCCTCCTCGATGTTCTCCTTTTTCTCTTTCTCCTTTTTCTACATCTTGTTCTCAGTCTTGTTCTTTTACTTCTTCTTCTTACTCTTCTTTTGATTCTTCTTCTCTTTTTTATTCTTCTTCTACTTCTCCCACTTCTCCATCTACTTGTCCTTCTTCTTCATCTACTTTATTTTGCTTCTTCTTTACCTTCTTCTCCTTCTTCTCTTTCTTTTTTTGTATACTTATTCTTCTCTTTCTTCTACTTCTTCTCCTTCTTCTTCTTCATCTTATTCTTTTTCTTCTTCCTTTTGTCATACTTCTCTTTCTTTCTCTTCTTCTTCTTCTTCCTCCTCCTCTTCTTCTTCATCTTTTTCTTCTTCTTCTTCTATTCTTTGTCTTTTTCTTCTTCGTCTTCTTCTTCCACTTCTACTACTTCCTCTTCTTTTTCTTCTTCTTCTTCTTCATCTTCTTTATTTACTTCTACTTCTTTCACTTCTTCCTCGTCTTCTACTTCTTCCTTTTCTCCTCCTCATCCTTCTTCGACTCTATCTTCTTTTTCTTCTCTTTCTCCTTCTTCGTCGCCTTCTCCTTCTTCTCCTTCTTCTTCTATTACTACCATTTCTTCCAGTTCTTCTTCTTCGTCTTCTCCTTCTTATTTTTTTTCTTCTTCTTCTACTTCCCCTACTTCTTCTCCTTCTTATCCTTCTTCTTCTACTTCTTTTATGTCTTCGTCTTCTTCTTCTTCATCTTCTTCCTCTTCTCCTTCTACTTTTTCTTTTTCATCTACTTCTTCTTCTTCCTATTCTTCTTAGACTTCTTCTTCTTCAACTTCGTCTTCTTCTACTTCTTGTTCTTCCTCTTATTTTTCTTCTTCTTCCTTTTATTCCACTTCTTCTTCTTCTTCCTCCTCTTTCTCTTCTTCCTCTTCTTCTTGTCTTTTCTTCTTCTTCCTCTTCTTCAACATTTTCTTCTTTTTCTTCTTCTTCTGCTACTCCTTTTTCTTCTTCTTCTTCTTCTTCTTCTTCTTCTTCCACTAACACAACAGCAACTTCTTCTTCTTCTTCTAATTTTTCTTCCTCTTTTTCTTCTTTTTCCTCTTCTTGTTGTTCATCTTTATCATCTTCTCTTTCTTCTTCCTCTTGTTCTTTTTCTTCTTCTTCTTCAACATCATCATCATCACCTTCTTCTTCGTCTTCTACTTCTTCTTCATCTTCATCTTCTTCTTCTTCTTCTACTACTTCTTCATCTCTTCTTCTTCTTCTTCTTAATGTTCTTCTTCTTCTTCTTCTCTTCCTTATACTCCATCTTCTTCATCTTCTTCTTCTTCTTCTTCCTCTTCTTCTTCTTCTTCGACTTCTTCTTCTACTTCTTCTACTACTTCATTTTCTTCTTTTTCTTCTTCTTCTTCTTCTTCTTCTTCCTCTTCTATTTCCTCTTCTTCTTCTATGTCTTCCTCTTCCTCTTCTTCTTCATCTTCTTTTCCCTCTTCTTCTTCTTCCTCTTCTTTTTCTTCTTCTTCTTCTTTGCCTTCTTCTTCTTCCTCTTCTCTCTTCTTCTTTTTCTTCTTCTTCTTCTTCTTCTTCTTTTTCTCCTCCTTTTACTTCTTCTTCTTCTTCTTCTTCTTCTTCTTCTACTTTTCCTTTTTCCCCTAATTCTCCATCATCTCTTCTCCTTCACCTTCTTCATTTGCTTGTTCTTCTTCTCCTTATTCTTCTTCTCCATCTTCTTTTTACTACTTCTTCTTCATTTTTTCAATTCTTAACCTTCCTCTTCTTCTTCTTCATCTTGTTCTTCCTCTTCCTCTTCTTCATCTTGCTCCTCCTCTTCTTTTTCTCCTTCTTCTTCTTCCACTTCCTCCTCTTCTTCCTCCTCCTCTTCTTCTTCTTCTTCTTCAACTTCATCATCTCCTTCTTCTTCTTCATGTTCTCCTTTGTGTTGCTCTTTTTTGTCCTCTTCTTCTTCTTCTTCTTTGCCTTCTTCTTCATCTCCTTCTTCTATTTTTCGTTCTTCTTCTTCTCCTTCTTCTTCTTCAACATCTTCTTCTTCTTCTGCTTCTCCTTCTCTTTGTTCTTATACTACTGCTTTGGCTTCTTGCTATTCTTCTTCATCTTCTTCTTCCTTTTCTTCTTCTTCTTCTTCATCTTCTCCTTCTTCTTTTTCTTCATTTTCTTCTTCTTCTTCTTGTTCTTGTTCTTCTTCTTTCTCTTCTTTTTCATCTTTTTCTTCTTTTTCTTCTTTATCTTTTTCTTCTTCTTCTTCTTCTCTTCTTCTCTTTCTACTTCTACTTCTTCTTCTTCTTCCTCTTCTTCTTCTTCTTCCTCCACCACTTCTTCTTCTCCTTCTTCTTCTCTTTATGCTTCTCCTTCTTCTCCTTCTTCTACTTCTCCTCTCTACTCCTTTTCCTTCTACTTTGCCTTCTTCTTCTTCTCCATCTTGTTCATCTCGTCTCTTCTTCTCCCCCTTCTCCTTGATCTTCTCCTTTATCATCTTCTTCATCAACATTTCCATCATCCAATTCTTCTACTTCTTCTTCATCTTCTTCCTCCTCTTCTTCATCTCCTTTTCTTCTTCTTTGCTTCTTCCTCTTCTTCTTCTTCTTTTTTGTCTTTTTTCTTCTTCTCGTTCTCATTCTTCTTCTTCTTCCTCCTCTTCTTCTACTACTTTTTCTTCTTCTTCTTCTTCTTCTTCTTCTTCTTCTTCTTTTTCTTCCACTTCTTCTTCTTCTTGTTCTTCTCCTCCTTCTCCTTGTTGATCTTCTCTTTCTTCTCTTTCTCCTTCTTCTCCATCTTCTTTTTCTTCTTCTTCTTCTTCTTCTTCAACTTTTTCTTCTTGTTGTTCTTCTTTTTTTTCTTCTTCTTCTTCTTTGTCAATGTCTTTTTCTTCTTCTACTTCTTCTTTTTCATCATCTTCTTCTTCTTCTTCTTCCTCTTCCTCTTCTACTTCCTCTTCTACCTCTTCTTCTTCTTCCTATTTTTCTTCTTCTTTTCATCTTCCTCTTCTTCTTCTTTCTATTCTACTTCTCCTTCTCTTTCATCTCTTTCCTTTCCATCACTTTCTTCTCTTCTTCTCATTCTTCTTCTTCTTGTCCTCCTCCTTCTTCCCCTTCTTCTTCTTTTTCTTCTTCTCCTTCGCCTACTTCTTTTTCTTCTTCTTCTTGTTATTCTTCTCTTTCTCCTTCTCCTACTCCTATTCCTTCTTCTTGTCCTTCTACCTGTCTTTCTTCTCCTTCTTCTTCTTGTTCTTCTTTGACTTCTTCTTATTTTTCTTCTTCTTCCTATTCTTATCCTTATTCTTATTTTTCTTCTTCTTCCTCCTCCTCCTTCTCTTCTTCTTCTCCTTATTCTTCTTCTTCTTCTTTTTCTTCTTTTTATTCTTCCTCTTCTTCTTCTTTTTGTTCTTCTTCTTCTTCCTCCTCCTCTTCTTCTTCTTCTTCATCTTCTACCTCTTTTTCTTCTTCTTCTTCTTCTTCTTCTTCTACTATTACCAGTATGACTTCTTGTTCGTCTTCTTCTTTCCCCTTCATTTTCTTCTTTCGAATCTTGTTCTTTTTCTTCCTCTTCCTCTGCCTCTTTTTTTTCTTCTTTTCTTTTTATTCTTCTTCTTCTACTTCTAGTTCTTATTCTTCAACTTCTTCCTCTTCTTCTTCATCTTCTCTTTCTGCTTCTTCTTGCACTTCTTTTTTCATCTACTTCTTCTTGTGCTTATTCTTCTCCTACTACATTTTCTTTATCTTCTTTTTCATCTTCGTCTTCTTTTTCATCTTCTTATTCATCGTCTTCTTCTTCTTCTTCTTCTTCCCCTTCTTCTTTATGTTCTTCTTTTACTTCTTTTACCACTTCTTTTTCTCCTTCTCCTTCTTCTTCTTCTTATTCTTATTCGTCTCCTCCTCCTCCTCCTCCTTCTACTTCAAATCCTTCTTCTTCTTATTCTCTTTCTTCGATTTCCATTTGTTCTCCTTCTTCTCCTTATTATCCTTTCCTTCTTCTCCTTCTCCTTTTTCTCCTTCTTCTTCTCCTTCTTATGCTTCTTCCTTCATCATCTTCTTCTTCTTCTTCTTCTTCCTCTTCTTCATCATCATCATCATCATTGACCTTTAGTTTTTTCTTTTTCTTCTTCTTCTTCTTCTTCTTCCTCTTCCTCTTCTTCTTCTTCTTCTTCTTAATCTTCCTCTTCTTCTTCATCATCATCAATATCTTCTCCTCCTCCTCCTCCGTCTACTCCTTCTTTGCTTTCTCCTTCGTCTCGATGGTGTCCGTCTTCTCCTTCTCCTTCTTCTCCCTCATCTTCTATTTCTTCTACATCTTTTTCTTCTTCATCTTCTTCTTTTTCTTCATCTACGTCTTCTCCTTCTTCTTCAACTTCTTCTTCTTCTTCTTCTTCATCTTCTTCTTACATTTCTTCTTCTTATTCTTCTTCTTCTTCTTCCTCTTTTTCATCATCTTTTTCTTCTTCTTCTTCTTATTCTTCTTCTTCTTCTTCTTCTTCTTCTTCTACTTCTTCTACTACTTCTGCTTCTTCTTCATCTTCTTCATTGTCTTCTCCTTATTCTTATTCTCATTCCTCATCTTCTTCTTTAGCTTCTTCTTCGTCTTCTTCTTCCACTTCCTCTTCTGCTTCTTCTTCTTCGTCTACTTCTTTGTCTTATTCTTCTTCTTATACTTGTTTTGCACTTCCTTTTGTTCTTCTTCTTCTTCTTCTTCTTCTTCTTCAACTTCTTGTTCTTCTTCTTCTTCCTCTTCTCTTCTCCTCCTTTGTTGTTGTTGTGCTTCTTCTTCTTCTCTTTCTTCTTCTTCTTCTTCCTTTTCTTCTTCTTCTCTGTCCATTCTTCCTCTTCTTCTTCTTCTTCTTTTTGTTCTTCCTCTTCTTCTTCTCCTTCATCTTCTTCTTCAACAATTACTACTTCTATTTCTTCAACTTCTTCTTCTTCTTCTTTATTTTCTTCTTCTTCTTCTTCTTCCTCTTCATCATCATCATCATCATCTTCTTCTTCTACTTCCTTGTCGTCTTCTTCTTCTTATTCTTCTTATTTTTGTTCTTCTACTTTTTCTTCTTCTTCATCTTCTTCTTCTTCATCTTCTACTACCTCTTTTTATTCATTTACCTCTTCTACTTCTTCTTTTTCATCAACTTCACCTTTGTCTTCTTCCTCAGCTTCTTTTTCTTCTTCTTCTTGTTTTTGTTCTTTGCCTTCTTCTTCAACTTCTTCTTCGTCTTCTTCTTCGTCTTATTCTTATTCTTATTCTTCTTCTTCTATTTCTTTTATTTCTACTTCTTCTTTTTCTTGTTCTTCATCACCTTCTTCTTCTTCTTCTTCTTCTCCTTCTACTACTTCTTTTCCTTCTCCCCATTTTCTTTTCCTTCTCTCCATTTTCTTTTCCTTCTGCCTATCTTTCTCCATCTACCCTTTCTTCTCTTTCTTCTCCTTCTCCTTCTTCTCCTTCTCATTCTTCTCTTTCTCCTTCTTCTTCTTCTTCTTCTTCTTCCTCTTCTTCTTTTTCCTCTTCTTCTTAGTCTTCTTCTTCTTTTTCTTCCTCTTCTTCTTCTTCTTCTTCATCATCTTCTTCTTCTTCTTCTACTTCTTCTTCATCTAGTAAATTCCTCTTCTTCTACTTAATCATCTTCTACTTCTTCATACTTTTCTTCCTCTTCTATTTCTAATTCTTCTTCTTCTTCTTCTTCTTCTCCTCCTTATTCTTCTTCTTCTTCTCCTTTTCCCACTTCTTCTTCTTCTTCTTCTTCTCCTTCTCCTTCTTTTATTCATTCTTCTCCATTTTGTTGTCCTTCTTCTTTTTCCTTCTTATTCTTCTTCCTCTTCTTCTTCTTCTTTTACGTCTTCTTCTTCTTCCTATTCTCCCTTTTCTTCCTCTTCTTCAACATCTTCTTTTTCTTTGTTCTTTCTCTTCTTCTTCTTCTTCTTCTCTTTCTCATTCTTCTTCTTCTTCTTCTCATTAATCTTCTTCTTCTTCTTCTTCTTCTTCATCTTCACCTTTTTCATATTCTTCTTCTTCTTCGTCTTCTTCTTTTTCTTCTTCCTCCTCTACTTCTTCTTCCTCTTCATCTTCTTCTTCTTCTTCCACTTCCACTTCTTCTTCCTCTTCAATTTCATCTTCTTCCTCTTCTTCTTCTTCATTTTCATTTTCTTCATCATCACCATTATCTTCTTCTTGTTCTTCTTCTTCTTCTTCTTCTTCTTCTACTTCTTCATCTTCTTCTTTATCTTCTTTTGCTTTTTGTTCTTCTTCTACAGCTACTACTTCTTCTTCATCTTCTTCTTCTTATTTTTCTATTGCTACTTTTCTCTTCCTTCTTCTCCTTCTTCTCTTTCTTCTCTTTCTTCTCTTCCCTCTTTTTTTTTTATTTCTTCTCCTTCACCTTCTTCTCCTTCCATTTTTCCTTCTTGTTCTGCTCCTTTTTCTCCTTCTTCTACTTGTCCTTCTTGTTCTCCTTCTTCATCATCATCATCTTCTTCTTCTTCTTCTTCTCCTTCTTCTTTTTCTTCTTCTTCTTCTTCTTCTTCTTCTTCTTCTTTTGCTTTTTCTTCTTTTCTTCTTTTTCTTCTTCATTTTCCAATTCTTCTATTTCTTCTTCATTTTCTTCTTCTTCATATTCTTCTTCTTTTTCTTCTTCTTCTTTTTCTTCTTCTTCTTCTTCTTCTTCTTCTCCTTCTCCTTCTCCTTCTTCTCCTTCTTTGCTTTCTCCTTCTTCTCATTATTCTCCATCTTCCCCTTCTTCTTCAATTTTTTCTCCTTCTTCTTCTTCTTCTTCTTCTTCTCAATCTTCTTCTACTTCATCTTCTCCTTCTTCTAATTCTTCTTCTCCTTCTTCTTCTACTACTTTTTCCCTTCTTTGTCAACTTCATCTTCAACTTCTTGTTCTTCTTCTTCTTCTTACTTTCCTTCTCTTTCTTCTTCTTCTTCTTCTTCTTCCTCTTCTTCTCTTCTTCTTCTACCTCTTCTTCTTCTTCTTCTTCCTCTTCATCCTCTTCTTCTTCTTGCTCTTCTTCTTCTTCTTCTTCTTTTCTACTTCTTCTTCTTCTCCTTCTTCTTCTTCTTCTTCCTCTTCTTCTTCTTCTTCTTCTTTTTCTCCATCTTCTTCACCTTCTTTTTCTTGTTCTAATGCTTCTTCTTCATCTCATTCTTGGTCTAGTTCTTCACTTTCTTCTTCTTCTTCTTCTTCCTCCTCTACTTCTACTTCTTCATGTCCTTCTTCTTCTTCTTCTTCTTCTTCTCTCTCTTCTTCTTCTTCTTCTTCTTCCTCCTCCTCTACTTCTACTTCTTCATGTCCTTCTTCTTCTTCTTCTTCTTCTTCTTCTTCTTCTTCTTCTTCCTCTTCTTCTTCGTCTTCTTCTTCTTTATCTTCTTCTTCTTCTTCTCCTTCTTCTTCTCTTCTTCTTCTTCTTCTTCTTCTTCTTCTTCTTCTTCTGCTTCTGCTTCTTTATCTACTTCTTCCTATTCTACTTCTTCTTCTTCTTCTTCATCTTCTGCTTCTTCTTCTTCTGCTTCTTCTTCTTCTTCTTCTACATCTTCTTCTTTTACTAATTCTTCTTCTTCTTCTTCTTCTTCTTCTTCTTCTACTTCTACTTCTTCTTCTTCTTCTACTTGTACTTCTTCCACTATTTCTAATTCTACATCCTCTTCTTCTACTTCTTTTTCTTCTTCTCCATCTTCTTCTTCATCTTCTTTTTCATCTTCTTCTTCTTCTTCTCCTTCTTTTTCTATTTCTACTTCTCCTACTCCTTCTCTTTCTTCTTCTCCTTCTCCTTCTCTTTTTTCTTCTTCTCCTTCTTGACCATCATGATCTTCTTCTTCTCCTTCTTATTCTCTTTCTCCTTTTTCTCCTTCTTTTTATTCCTCTTCTTCTTCTCCTTCTTATCCTTCTTCTTCTTTTTCTTCTTCTTCAACTTATTCTTCTTCTTCTCCTTCTGCTTCTCCTTCTTCTCTTTCTTCTCTTTCACTTTCTTCTTCTTTTTTCTCCTTTTTCTCCTTCTTCTTCTCGTTCTTCTTTTTCTTCTAGCTCTTCATCATCATCTTCTTCTTCTTCTTCTTCCTCTTCTTCTCCCCCTCCTTCTCCTTCTCCATCACTTCTTCTATTACTTCTTCTTCTCCTTCTTCTTGTCCTTCATCATCTTCTTCTTCTTCTTTTTCATCTTCTACTTCCTTGTCTTCTTCCTATTCTTCTTCTTCTTCTCCTTTTCTTTGACTTCTTCTACTTCTTCTTCTTCTTCTTCTTCCACTTCTTCTTTCGCTTCATCTTCTTCCTCTTCTGCTTCCTTTTCTTCTCCATCTTCTTCTTCTTCTTCTTCTTCTTCTTCTTCTTTGTCTTCTTCTACTTCTCCTTCATCTTCTTCTTCTTGTTCTTCATCTTCTTCTCCTGCATCTTCTTCTTCCTTTTCTTCTTCTTCTTCTTCTTCTTCTTCTTCTTCGCTTTCTTCTACTTCTTCATCATCATCATCATCTTCTTCTTCTACTTCTTAATCTTTTTCCTTATCGTCATCATCATCATCATCATCATCTTCTTCTTCTTCCTTTTCTTCTTCTTCTTCTTCTTCTTATTCTTCTATTTCTTCTTCTTCTCCTTCTTCTTCAACTTTTTCTGCTTCTTCTTGTGCCCCTTCTTTTTCTTCTACTTCTTCTTCTTCTTCTTCTTCTTATTCTTCTTCTAATTTAGCTTCTTCTTCATGTTCTTCTTCTTCTTTGCCTTCTTCATGTTCTTCTTCGACTACTACAAGTACTTCTTCTTCTTCTTGTTCTTCTTTTTCCTCTCCTTCTTCTCCTTCTTCTCCTCCTTCTTTTCCTTCTTCTCTTTCTCCTTCTTGTCCTTCTCTTACTACACCTTCTCTTTCTTCTTTTTCTTCTCTTTCAAGTTCTTCTTTTACTCCTTTTGCTTTTTCTTATTCTCATTCTTCTCTATCTTTTTTTGCTTCTTCTTCACTTCTTCTTCTTCTTCAACTTCTTCTTCTTCTTCTTCTTCTTCTTCTTTTTGTTTTTCTTCTTCTTCTTCTTCGACTTCTTCCTCTTCTACTTCTTCTTCTTCTTGTACTATTATTGCTTCTTCTTTTCCAATTATTCTTCTTCTGCTTAATCTACTTCTTACACTTCTTCTTTTTCTTCTTCTTCTTCTTCTTTTTCTTTATCTCCTTCTTCTCCTTCTTGCCATTCCTCTTCTTCCTATTCTTCTCCATCTAATCCTTCTCTTTATTCTCTTTCTTCTTATTCTTCCTCTCCATCTACTCCTTATCTATCTTCTGCTTCTTCTTCTTGTTCTTCTACCTCTTCTCCTTATTCTTCAACTTCCTCTTCTTCTTCATCTTACTCTTCTTCTTCTTCTCCTTCTTCTTCTTCTTCTTCTTCCTTCTCATCTTCTTCTTCTTCTTCTTCGCCTTCATGTTCTTCTTTTCCTTCTTCTTTTTCTTCTACTTCTCTTTCTTCTTCTTTTTCTTCTTTTTTTTCTTTTTCCTCTTCTTCTTCTTCTTAAACTTCTTCCCATTCTTCTTCTTAATCTTATTCTTCTTCTTTTTCTATTTCTTCTTCATTTTCTTCTATTTCTTCTTCTTCTTCTTCCTCTTTTTCTTCAATTTCTTCTACTCTTACTACTACTTCTTTTCATTCTTCTCCTTCTTTTGCTTCTTCTTTTCTTCAGTATCATCTTTGCCTACATCTTCGTCTACTTCTTCTTCTTCATCATCTTTTTCCTCATCACATTCTTCTTCATCTTCTTCTTCGTCTTCCTGTTCGTCTTCTTCTTTGGCTTCTTCTTCGTTTTCTTCTTCTTCTTGTTATTCTTCTTCTTCACTTCCTGTTCTTCTTATTTTTCTTTTTTTTCTTCTTTCTTCTTCTTCTTCTTCTCCTCCTCCATTTCCTCCTTCCTTTCGTTCTCTTTCTTCTCCTTCTTCACTTTCTCCTTCTTCCCCATCTTCATCATCTTTACGGTCTCCTTCCTCTCCTTTTCCTTCTTCTCTTTGTGCCACTTCTGTTTCTCCTTCTTCTCCTTCTCCTTCTCCTTCTTCTTCTTCTTAATCTTCTTCTTTTTTTTCTTCTTCTTTTATTGCTTCTTCTTCTTCTTCTTCTACTTCTTCTTCCACTTCTTTTACTTCTTCTTCTTCTTCTCCCTCCTCTTCTTCTTTTCTTCTTCTTATTCTTCTTCTTCTTCTCCTTTTCCTTCTCCTTGTTCTATTTCTTCTCCTTTTAATTCTTCTCCTTCTCCTTATTCTCCTTCTTCTTTTGCTTCTTCCCCTTCCTCTTCTTCTATTTCTTCTTCTTCTTCTTCTCCTTCTTCTTGTCCTTCTCCTTCTCCTTCTCCTTCTCTACTCCTTGTCCTCCTCCTCCTCCTCCTCCATCTTCTTCTTCTACCTCTTCTTCTTCTTTTTCCCCGACTTCTTCTTCTTCTTCTTCCTCCTCTCCCTCTACTTCTTTTTCTTCCCCTTTGACATCTTCTTCTTCTTCTTCTTCTTCTTCCTCCTAGTCTTCCTCTTCTTCTTCTCATTCTTCTTCTTCTTCTTCTTCTTCTTCTTCTTCTTCATTTTCTTCTTCTTCTCCTACCTGTTCTTCTCCCCCTTCTACTCCATTTCCTCCTCCTTCTTCTCTTACTCCTCTTTCTTCTCTATCTGGTTCTTCTTCAACTTCTTTTTCTCCTTCTTCTTCTCCTTCTTCTTCTTCTACTTCTACCTCTTCTTCCTCTTCTTCTTCTTCATCTTCTTCTTCTTCTTCTTCTTTTGTTCTTCTTCTTGTTCTTCTTCTTCTCCTTCTTATTCTTCTTAATCTTATTCTTCTTATTATTTTTCTTCTTTTACTACTTCTTCTTCTTCTTCATTCTTCTATTCTTAACCTTCCTCTTCTTCTTCTTCATCTTGTTCTTCCTCTTCCTCTTCTTCATCTTGCTCCTCCTCTTCTTTTTCTCCTTCTTCTTCTTCCACTTCCTCCTCTTCTACCTCCTCCTCCTCTTCTTCTTCTTCTTCTTCAACTTCATCATCTTCTTCTTCTTCTTCATGTTCTCCTTGGTGTTGCTCTTTTTTGTCCTCTTCTTCTTCTTCTTCTTTGCCTTCTTCTTCATGTCCTTCTACTTTTTGTTCTTCTTCTTCTCCTTCTACTTCTTCATCATCTTCTTTTTCTTTTGCTTCTCCTTCTCTTTGTTCTTATACTACTTCTTTGGCTTCTTCCTATTCTTCTTCATCTTCTTCTTCCTCTTTTTCTTCTTCTTCTTCATCTTCTCCTTCTTCTTTTTCTTCATTTTCTTCTTCTTCTTCTTGTTCTTCTTCTTCTTCTTTCTCTTCTTTTTCATCTTTTTCTTCTTCTTCTTCTTTATCTTTTTCTTCTTCTTCTTCTTTATCTTTTTCTTCTTCTTCTTCTTCTTCTTCTACATCTACTTCTTCTTCTTCTTCCTCTTCTTCTTCTTCTTCCTCCATCTCTTCTTCTTCTACTTCTTCTTCTCTTTATGCTTCTCCTTCTTCTCCTTCTTCTACTCCTTCTACTACTTTTCCTTCTACTTTGCCTTCTTCTTCTTCTCCATCTTGTTCATCTCGTTCTTCTTCTCCTCCTTCTCCTTGATCTTCTCCTTTATCATCTTCTTCATCAACATTTTCATCATCAAATTCTTCTACTTCTTCTTTTACCTCCTCCTCTTCTTCATCTTCTTCCTCTTTTTCTTCTTCTTTTGCTTCTTCCTCTTCTTCTTCTTCTTTGTCTTTTTTCTTCTTCTCGTTCTCATTCTTCTTCTTCTTCCTCCTCCTCTTCTTCTATTACTTTTTCTTCTTCTTCTTCTTTTTCTTCCACTTCTTCTTCTTCTTGTTCTTCTCCTCCTCTTTGTTGATCTTCTCTTTCTTCTCTTTCTCTTTCTTCTCCATCTTCTTTTTCTCCTTCTTCTTCTTCTTCTTCAACTTTTTCTTCTTATTGTTCTTCTTTTTCTTCTTCTTCTTCTTCTTCTTTTTCTTCTTCTACTTCTTCTTTTTCATCATCTTCTTCTTTTTCTTCTTCTTTCTCTTCCTATTCTACCTCTTCTTCTTCTTCTTCCTCCTTTTCTTCTTCTTTTCCATCTTCCTCTTCTTCTTCTTTTTATTCTACTTCTCCTTCTCTTTCATCTCTTTCCTTTCCATCACTTTCTTCTCTTCTTCTGATTCTTCTTCTTCTTGTCCTCCTCCTTCTTCCCCTTCTTCTTCTTTTTCTTCTTCTCCTTCTCCTACTTCTTCTTCTTCTTCTTCTTCTTATTCTTCTCCTTCTCCTTCTCCTTCTCCTATTCCTTCTTCTTGTCCTTCTACCTGTCTTTCTTCTCCTTCTTCTTCTTGTTCTTCTTTGACTTCTTATTCTTCTTCTTCTTCCTATTCTTATCCTTATTCTTATTCTTCTTCTTCTTCCTCCTCCTCCTCCTCTTCTTCTTCTCCTATTCTTCTTCTTCTTTTTCTTCTTTTTATTCTTCCTCTTCTTCTTCCTTTTGTTCTTCTTCTTCTTGTTCCTCCTCTTCTTCTTCTTCCTCCTCCTCCTCTTCTTCTTCTTCTTCTTCATCTTCTACCTCATCTTCTTCTTTTTCTTCTTCTTCTTCTATTATTACTACTACTACTTCTTGTTCGTATAATTTTTCTCTTCATTTTCTTCTTTCGAATCTTGTTCTTTTTCTTCCTCTTCCTCTGCTTCATTTTTTTCTTTTTTTCTTCTTATTCTTCTTCTACTTCAACTTCTTATTCTTCAACTTCTTCCTTTTCTTCTTTGTCTTCTTGTTCTGCTTCTTCTTGCACTTCTTTTTTCATCTACTTCTTCTTGTGCTTATTCTTCTCCTACTACATCTTCTTTATCTTCTTGTTCATCTTCGTCTTCTTTTTCATCTTCTTATTCATCGTCTTCTTCTTCTTCTTCTTCTTCCTCTTCTTCTTTATGTTCTTCTTCTTTTACTTCTTTTACCACTTCTTTTTCTCCTTCTCCTTCTTCTTCTTCTTATTCTTATTCGTCTCCACCTCCTCCTCCTCCTTCTACTTCAAATCCTTCTTCTTCTTCTTCTCCTTCTTCTATTTCCACTTTTTCTCCTTCTTCTCCTTATTATCCTTCTCCTTCTTCTCCTTCTCCTTTTTCTCCTTCTTCTTCTCCTTCTTATGCTTCTTCCTTCATCATCTTCTTCTTCCTCTTCTTCATCATCATCATCATCGTTGACCTTTAGTTTTTTCTTTTTCTTCTTCTTCTTCTTCTTCTTCCTCCTCCTCTTCTTCTTCTTCTTCTTCTTAATCTTCTTCTTCTTCTTCATCATCATCATTATTTTCTCCTCCTCCTCCTCCTCTGTCTACTCCTTCTTTGCTTTCTCCTTCGTCTCGATGGTGTCCGTCTTCTCCTTCTCCTTCTTCTCCCTCATCTTCTATTTCTTCTTCATCTTCTTTTTCTTCTTCTTCATCTTCTTCTTTTTCTTCATCTACATCTTCTCCTTCTTCTTCAACTTCTTCTTCTTCTTCTTCTTCAACTTCTTCTTCTTCTTCTTACATTTCCTCTTCTTCTTATTCATCTTCTTCTTCCTCTTTTTCATCATCTTTTTCTTCTTCTTCTTCTTCTTCTTCTTCCTCTTCTTCCAATTCTTCTTATTCATCTTCTTCTTCCTCTTCTTCTTCTTCTTCTTCTTCTTCTTCATCTTCATATTCATCTTCATATTCATCTTCATCATCATCGTTTTTCTCTTCTTCTTCATCATCATCACCGTTCTAACCTTCTTCTATTTCATCTTCTTCTTCTTCTTCTTCTTCTTCTTCTTCTTCTTCCACTTCTTCCTCTTTTTGTTCGTCTTCTTCTTCTTCCTGTTGTTTTTCTTCTTCTTCTTCTTCTTCTTCTTCTTCTTCTTCTTTTTATTCTTCTTCTTCCCTTTCTTCTTCTTCCCTTTCTTCTTCTTCTTCTTCTTCTTCTTCTACTTCTCCTTCTTCTTCATCTACTTCTTCTTCTTCTCCTTTACTTTTTCTTCTTCTTCACCTTCATCATCTTCTTCTTCTTCTTCGTCTTCCCCTTCTTCTTCTTCTTCTTCTTCTTCTTCCTCTAATTCTTCTTCTTCTTCATCATCATCATCTTCTTTTGCTTCAACTTTTACTTCTTCTTCTTCTTCTACTTCTGGTTCATCTTCATCTTCTTGTTTGTCTTCGTCTTATTCTTATCCTGATTTTTGATCTTCTTCTTTGCCTTCTTCTTCTTCTTCTCCTTACTCTTCCTCTTCTGCCTCTTCTTCTTCTTCATCAACTTCTTTGTCTTATTCTTCATTTTCTACTTGTTTTGCACTTCTTTTTCTTTTTTTCTTCTTCTTTTTCTTCTTCTTCTTCTTCTTGTAATTCTACTTCTTCATCATCATCTACTTTTGCTTCTTCTTTTCCTTCTTCTTCTTCTTCTTCTTCTTCTTCTTCTTCTTCTACTTCTAGTTCATCTTCATCTTCTTCTTTGTCTTCTTATTCTTATTCTTATTTTTCATCTTCTTCTTTGGCTTCTTCTTCTTCTTCTTACTCTTTCTCTTCTGCTTCTTCTTCTTCATCGTCTATTTCTTTGTCTTATTCTTCATCTTCTACTTGATTTGCACTTCTTTTACTTTTTTTTCTTCTTCTTCTCCTTCTTCTTCTTCTTCCGCTTCTTCTACTTTTCGCTTTATCTTTCTATTTATTCCTCCCTCTCTTCTATTTCTCCCTCTTATTCTTCTCTTTCACATTCTTCTTCTCCTTCTTCTTCCTTGTCTCTTTCTTAATATTCTTCTTATTCTCCTTTTTCTTCAACTTCTTCTCCTCCTCCATCTTCTTTATCTTCTTCTTCTTCTGTTCTTCTTCTTCTTTTTCTTCTTCTTCCTCTTCTTCTTCTTCTTCCTCTTCCTCTTCCTCTTTCCCTTGTTCTCCTTCTTCTTCCTCTCCTCCTTCTATTTTCTCTTCATCTTCTTCTTCTTTTTCTTCTTCTTCTTCTTCTTCTTCTTCTTCTTCTTCTTACTCTTCTTCTCCTTCTTCTTCTTCTTCTTCTTCTTCTTTTTCTTCTTCTTCTTCCTCTTCTTCTTCTTCTTCTTCTTCTTCTTCATTTGCTTCTTCTTCTTCTACTACTTTTTCTTCTTCTTCACCTTCATCTTCTTCTTCTTCTTCGTCTTCCTCTTCTTCTTCTTCTTATTCTTATGCTTTTTATTCTTCTTCTTCTTCATCTTCATCTACTTCTTCTTATTCTTCTTCTTCTTCTACTTCTGCTTCATCTTCATCTTCTTCATTATCTTTTTCTTATTCTTATTCTCATTCCTCATCTTCTTCATTAGCTTCTTCTTCGTCTTCCTCTTTTGCTTTTTCTTCTTCGTCGACTTCTTTGTCTTATTCTTCTTCTTCTACTTGTTTTGCACTTCTTCTTGTTCTTTTTCTTCTTCCCTTTCTTCTTATTGCCTTTCTTCTTTGTTTTCTTTTTCTCCTTCTATTTATTCCTCTCCTTCTTCTTTTCTTCTCTTTCTTCTTATTCTTCTCTTTCTCCTTCATCTTCTCCTTCTTCTGCCTCGTGTCTTTGTCAATATTCTCCTTACTCTCCTTTTCTTCTTCTTCTCCTCCCCCTCCTTCATCTTCTTCATCTTCTTCTTCTTCTCATTCTTCTTCTTCTTCTTCTTCTTCCACTTCTACCCCTTCTTCTTCTTCTTCTTCCACTTCTACCCCTTCTTCTTCTTCTCCCTCTTATTCTTCTTCTTCTCCTTCTTCTTCTTCTCCTTTTCCTTCTCCTTCCATGCCATCTTCTCCTTTTATTTCTTCTTCTACTTCTTTTACTTGTTCTAGTTCTTCTCCTTCTCCTTCTTCTTCTTCTTCATCTTCTTCTTCTTCTTCTCCTTCTTCTTCTCCTTCTTCTTCTCCTTCTTGTTCTTCTTCTTCTTCTTCAAGATCTTCTCCATATTCTTAAATTGCTTCTTCTTCTTCTTCTTCTTCTACGTCTTTTACCTTTTCTTCTATCTCTTCTTCTTCTTCTTCTTCTTCAACTTCTTCTTCTTCATATTCTTCTTCTTGTTCTTCTTCCTCTCCTCCTCCTCCCTCTTCATCATCTTCCCCTTCTTCTCTTTCTTTTACTCCTTCAGCCTCTCCTACTTCTCTTTATTTTTCTCCTACTTCTTCTCCTCCTTCTTCTCCTTCTCCTTCTTCTTCTTCAATGCCTTCTTAGTCTTCTTCTCCTTATTTTTCATCTTCTTCTTCTCCACCATCTCCTTCTCCTTCATCTTCTTCTTCTTCATATTCTTCTTTTCTTCTTCCCCTCTTCTACTTCTTCTTCTTCCTTCTCTTTCTTTTTTTTTCCTTCTTCTTTTCTCCTTCTTCTTCTTCCCCTTCTTCTCCTTCTTCTTGTACATCTTCTTCTTCTTCTTCTTCAACTTTTTGTTCTTGTTCTTCTTCCTCTTCTTTTGCTCCTCCTTCTGTTGTTGTTGAGGTTCCTCTTCTTTTTCTTCTCTTTCTTCTTCTTCTTCTTCTTTTCTTCTTCTTCTCTATCCATTCTTCCTCTTCTTCTTCATCCTCTTCTTCTTCTTCCTCTTCTTCTTCTTCTTCTATTTCTTCATCTTCTTCTACAATTACTACTATTTCTTTCACTTCTTCTTCAACTTCTTCTTCTTCTTCTTCATTTTCTTCTTCTTCTTCATTTTATTCTTCTTCTTCTTCTTCTTCTTCTTTTTCTTCCTCTTCTTCGTCAACTTCTTCATCATCATCTTCATCTTCTTCTTCTTCTTCTTCTTCTTCTTCTACTTCCTTGTCGTTTTCTTCTTCTTATTCTTCATCTTACTCTTCTTATTTTTCTTCTTCTACTTTTTTTCTTCGTCTTCTTCATCTTCTACTACTTCTTCTTCTTCATTTACCTCTTCTACAACTTTTTCATCTGCATCACCTTCGACTTCTTCCTTAGCTTCTTTTTCTTCTTCTCCTTCTTTTTGTTCTTTGCCTTCTTCAACTTCTTCTTTATCTTCTTTGTCTTTTCTTATTCTTATTCAATTTCTTCTTCTATTTCTTTTATTTCTGCTTCTTCTTTTTATTCTTCTTCATCACCTTGTTCTTCTTGTTCTCCTTCTACTACTTCTTTGCCTTCTCCATTTTCTTTTTCTTCTTCCTCTCTTTCTCTTTCTTCTCTTTCTTCCCTTTCTTCTCCTTCTCCTTCTTCTCCTTCTCATTCTTCTCTTTCTCCTTCTTCTTCTTCTTCTACTTCTTTCTCTTCTTCTTCTTCTCCTTCCACTTCTTCTTCTTCTCCTTGTTCATCTTCTGCTTAGTTTTCTTCTTCTTCTTCCTCTTCCTCTTCTTCTTTTTCTTCATAATCTTCTTCTTCTTCTACTACTACTACTTCTTCTTGTTGTTCTAATTCTTCTTCTTCTTCTTCTTCTTCTTCTTCTTCTACTTCTTCGTACTCTTCTTCCTCTTCTAATTCTAATTCTTCTTCTTCTTCTTCTTCTTCGTCTTCTTCTTCTCCTTCTTCTCATTTTTTCACTTCCTCTTCTTCTTCTACTTCTTCTTCTCCATATCCTTCTTCTCCATATTCTTCTTCTCAAACTCCGTCTTCATCGTCTTCGTCTTCTCCTTCTACTCCATCCTCTTTTGCCTTTTATTTTTCTTCTCCTACTTCATCTTCTTCTTCAACATCTTCGTCTTCTTCATCTTCTTCTTCTTCTTTCGCTTCTTAAACTTAGTCTTCTTCTTCTTCTTCTCCTTCCTCTTCTTCTTCTTCTTCCCCTTCTTCCTCTTCTGCTTCTTCCTCTTCTCCTCCTTCTTCTATATCTTCTTCTTCTTCTTCTTCTTCTTCTCTTTCTTCTTCTTCTTTGTCTTCTTCCTCTTCTTCTTCATCTTCTTTTCCTCTTTTTCTTCTTCTTCTTCTTCTTCCTCTTCTTCTTCTTCTTCTTCCTTGCTTTCTTCTCCTTGTTCCTCTTCTCTTTCTTCTTCTTCTTTTTCTTCTTTTTTACTTCTTCTTCTTCTTCTACTTCTTCTCTAATTCTCATTCAACTTCTTCTCATTCTCCATCTTCGCTTGCTTCTTCATCTTCTTCTTATTCTTCTTTTCCATCTTCCTGTTAATCTTCTCCTCCTCCTTCTTCGCCTTCTTCTTCTTCTTCTTCCTCTTTTACTTCTTCGTCTTTTTCTAGTTCCTCTTCTTCCTCCACCTCTTCGTCTTCTTCGTCAACTTCTTCCTCTTCTCTTTCTTCTTCTTCTTCTTCTTCTTCTTTGTTTTTTGATTCTTTTTCTACTACTTCATCTTCATCTTCTTTTGCTTTTTCTTCTTCTCTTACTTATTATTATTATTATTATTATTATTATTATTGTTATTCATCTTCTTCTTCTTCTCCAACTCCTCCTCGATGTTCTCCTTTTTCTCTTTCTCCTTTTTCTACATCTTGTTCTCAGTCTTGTTCTTTTACTTCTTCTTCTTACTCTTCTTTTGATTCTTCTTCTCTTTTTTATTCTTCTTCTACTTCTCCCACTTCTCCATCTACTTGTCCTTCTTCTTCATCTACTTTATTTTGCTTCTTCTTTACCTTCTTCTCCTTCTTCTCTTTCTTTTTTTGTATACTTATTCTTCTCTTTCTTCTACTTCTTCTCCTTCTTCTTCTTCATCTTCTTCTTTTTCTTCTTCCTTTTGTCATACTTCTCTTTCTTTCTCTTCTTCTTCTTCCTCCTCCTCTTCTTCTTCATCTTTTTCTTCTTCTTCTTCTATTCTGTCTTTTTCTTCTTCGTCTTCTTCTTCCACTTCTACTACTTCCTCTTCTTTTTCTTCTTCTTCTTCTTCATCTTCTTCATTTACTTCTACTTCTTTCACTTCTTCCTCGTCTTCTACTTCTTCCTTTTCTCCTCCTCATCCTTCTTCGACTCTATCTTCTTTTTCTTCTCTTTCTCCTTCTTCTTCGCCTTCTCCTTCTTCTCCTTCTTCTTCTATTACTACCATTTCTTCCAGTTCTTCTTCTTCGTCTTCTCCTTCTTATTTTTTTTCTTCTTCTTCTACTTCCCCTACTTCTTCTCCTTCTTATCCTTCTTCTTCTACTTCTTTTATGTCTTCGTCTTCTTCTTCTTCCTCTTCTCCTTCTACTTTTTCTTTTTCATCTACTTCTTCTTCTTCCTATTCTTCTTCGTCTTCTTCTTCTTCAACTTCGTCTTCTTCTACTTCTTGTTCTTCCTCTTATTTTTCTTCTTCTTCCTTTTATTCCACTTCTTCTTCTTCCTCCTCTTTCTCTTCTTCCTCTTCTTCTTTCTTTTCTTCTTCTTCCTCTTCTTCAACATTTTCTTCTTTTTCTTCTTCTTCTGCTACTCCTTTTTCTTCTTCTTCTTCTTCTTCTTCTTCTTCTTCTTCTTCTTCTTCTTCTTCTTCAGCAACTTCTTCTTCTTCTTCTAATTTTTCTTCCTCTTTTTCTTCTTTTTCCTCTTCTTGTTGTTCATCTTTATCATCTTCTCTTTCTTCTTCCTCTTGTTCTTTTTCTTCTTCTTCTTCAACATCATCATCATCACCTTCTTCTTCGTCTTCTACTTCTTCTTCATCTTCATCTTCTTCTTCTTCTTCTACTACTTCTTCATCTCTTCTTCTTCTTCTTCTTCTTAATGTTCTTCTTCTTCTTCTTCTCTTCCTTATACTCCTTCTTCTTCATCTTCTTCCTCCTCTTCTTCTTCTTCTTCGACTTCTTCTTCTACTTCTTCTACTACTTCATTTTCTTCTTTTTCTTCTTCTTCTTCTTCTTCTTCTTCCTCTTCTTTTTCTTCTTCTTCTTCTATTTCTTCCTCTTCCTCTTCTTCTTCATCTTCTTTTTCCTCTTCTTCTTCTTCTTCTTCCTCTTCTTTTTCTTCTTCTTCTTCTTTGCCTTCTTCTTCTTCCTCTTCCTCTTCTTCTTTTTCTTCTTCTTCTTCTTCTTCTTCTTCTTTTCTCCTCCTTTTGCTTCTTCTTCTTCTTCTTCTTCTTCTACTTTTCCTTTTTCCCCTAATTCTCCATCATCTCTTCTCCTTCTCCTTCTTCATTTGTTTGTTCTTCTTCTCCTTATTCTTCTTCTCCATCTTCTTTTACTACTTCTTCTTCATTTTTCAATTCTTAATCTTCCTCTTCTTCTTCTTCATCTTGTTCTTCCTCTTCCTCTTCTTCATCTTGCTCCTCCTCTTCTTTTTCTCCTTCTTCTTCCACTTCCTCCTCTTCTTCCTCCTCCTCTTCTTCTTCTTCTTCTTCAACTTCATCATCTTCTTCTTCTTCTTCATGTTCTCCTTTGTGTTGCTCTTTTTTGTCCTCTTCTTCTTCTTCTTCTTTGCCTTCTTCTTCATCTCCTTCTTCTATTTTTCGTTCTTCTTCTTCTCCTTCTTCTTCTTCATCATCTTCTTCTTCTTCTGCTTCTCCTTCTCTTTGTTCTTATACTACTTCTTTGGCTTCTTTCTATTCTTCTTCATCTTCTTCTTCCTTTTCTTCTTCTTTTTCTTCATCTTCTCCTTCTTCTTTTTCTTCATTTTCTTCTTCTTCTTCTTGTTCTTGTTCTTCTTCTTTCTCTTCTTTTTCATCTTTTTCTTCTTTTTCTTCTTTATCTATTTCTTCTTCTTCTACTTCTTCTTCTCCTTCTACTTCTACTTCTTCTTCTTCTTCCTCTTCTTCTTCTTCTTCCTCCACCTCTTCTTCTTCTCCTTCTTCTTCTCTTTATGCTTCTACTTCTTCTACTTCTCCTTCTACTCCTTTTCCTTCGACTTTGCCTTCTTCTTCTTCTCCATCTTGTTCATCTCGTTCTTCTTCTCCCCCTTCTCCTTGATCTTCTCCTTTATCATCTTCTTCATCAACATTTTCATCATCCAATTCTTCTACTTCTTCTTTTACCTCCTCCTCTTCTTCATCTTCTTCCTCCTCTTCTTCATCTCCTTTTCTTCTTCTTTTGCTTCTTCCTCTTCTTCTTCTTTTTTGTCTTTTTTCTTCTTCTCATTCTCATTCTTCTTCTTCTTCCTCCTCTTCTTCTACTAATTTTTCTTCTTCTTCTTCTTCTTCTTCTTCTTCTTCTTCTTCTTCTTCTTCTTTTTCTTCCACTTCTTCTTCTTCTTGTTCTTCTCCTCCTTCTCCTTGTTGATCTTCTCTTTCTTCTCTTTCTCCTTCTTCTCCATCTTCTTTTTCTTCTTCTTCTTCTTCTTCTTCTTCAACTTTTTCTTCTTGTTGTTCTTCTTTTTTTTCTTCTTCTTCTTCTTTGTCAATGTCTTTTTCTTCTTCTACTTCTTCTTTTTCATCATCTTCTTCTTCTTCTTCTTCCTCTTCCTCTTCTACCTCTTCTTCTTCTTCCTATTTTTCTTCTTCTTTTTCATCTTCCTCTTCTTCTTCTTTTTATTCTGCTTCTCCTTCTCTTTCATCTCTTTCCTTTCCATCACTTTCTTCTCTTCTTCTCATTCTTCTTCTTCTTGTCCTCCTCCTTCTTCCCCTTCTTCTTCTTTTTCTTCTTCTCCTTCGCCTACTACTTTTTCTTCTTCTTCTTGTTATTCTTCTCTTTCTCCTTCTCCTACTCCTATTCCTTCTTCTTGTCCTTCTACCTGTCTTTCTTCTCCTTTTTCTTCTTGATCTTCTTTGACTTCTTCTTATTCTTCTTCTTCTTCCTATTCTTATCCTTATTCTTATTCTTCTTCTTCTTCCTCCTCCTCCTCTTCTTCTTCTCCTTATTCTTCTTCTTCTTCTTTTTCTTCTTTTTCTTCTTTTTATTCTTCCTCTTCTTCTTCTTTTTGTTCTTCTTCTTCTTCCTCCTCCTCCTCTTCTTCTTCTTCTTCATCTTCTACCTCTTTTTCTTCTTCTTCTTCTTCTTCTTCTTCTACTATTACTAGTATGACTTCTTGTTCGTCTTCTTCTTTCTCTTCATTTTCTTCTTTCGAATCTTGTTCTTTTTCTTCCTCTTCCTCTGCTTCTTTTTTTTCTTCTTTTCTTTTTATTCTTCTTCTTCTACTTCTAGTTCTTATTCTTCAACATCTTCCTCTTCTTCTTCGTCTTCTTGTTCTGCTTCTTCTTGCACTTCTTTTTTCATCTACTTCTTCTTGTGCTTATTCTTCTCCTACTACATTTTCTTTATCTTCTTTTTCATCTTCGTCTTCTTTTTCATCTTCTTATTCATCGTCTTCTTCTTCTTCTTCTTCCCCTTCTTCTTTATGTTCTTCTTTTACTTCTTTTACCACTTCTTTTTCTCCTTCTCCTTCTTCTTCTTCTTATTCTTATTCGTCTCCTCCTCCTCCTCCTCCTTCTACTTCAAATCCTTCTTCTTCTTCTTCTCCTTCTTCTATTTCCATTTTTTCTGCTTCTTCTCCTTATTATCCTTCTCCTTCTTCTCCTTCTCCTTTTTCTCCTTCTTCTTCTCCTTCTTATGCTTCTTCCTTCATCATCTTCTTCTTCCTCTTCTTCATCATCATCATCATCATTGACCTTTAGTTTTTTCTTTTTCTTCTTCTTCTTCTTCTTCTTCCTCTTCCTCTTCTTCTTCTTCTTCTTCTTAATCTTCCTCTTCTTCTTCATCATCATCAATATCTTCTCCTCCTCCTCCTCCGTCTACTCCTTCTTTGCTTTCTCCTTCGTCTCGATGGTGTCCGTCTTCTCCTTCTCCTTCTTCTCCCTCATCTTCTATTTCTTCTACATTTTCTTTTTCTCTTCATCTTCTTCTTTTTCTTCATCTACGTCTTCTCCTTCTTCTTCAACTTCTTCTTCTTCTTCTTCTTCTTCTTCTTACATTTCTTCTTCTTCTTATTCTTCTTCTTCTTCCTATTTTTCATCATCTTTTTCTTCTTCTTCTTCTTCTTCTTCTTCCTCTTCTTCCAATTCTTCTTATTCATCTTCTTCTTCTTCTTCTTCTTCATCTTCATCTTCATCATCATCGTTTTTCTCTTCTTCTTCATCATCATCATCATTCTAATCTTCATCTATTTCATCTTCTTCTTCTTCTTCCACTTCTTCCTCTTTTTGTTCATCTTCTTCTTCTTCCTGTTGTTTTTCTTCTTCTTCTTCTTCTTCTTCTTCTTCTTCTTTTTATTCTTCTTCTTCCCTTTCTTCTTCTGCCCTCTCTTCTTCTTCTTCTTCTTCTTGTACTTCTCCTTCTTCTTCATCTACTTCTTCTTCTACTCATTTACTTTTTCTTCTTCTTCACCTTCATCATCTTCTTCTTCTTCTTTGTCTTCCTCTTCTTCTTCTTCTTCTTCTTCTTCTTCTTCTTCTAATTCTTCTTCTTCTTCATCATCATCATCTTCTTTTGCTTCAACTTTTACTTCTTCTTCTTCTTCTACTTCTACTTCTGGTTCATCTTCTTATTCTTATTCTGATTTTTCATCTTCTTCTTTGCCTTCTTCTTCTTCTTCTTCTTACTCTTCCTCTTCTGCCTCTTCTTCTTCTTCATCAACTTCTTTGTCTTATTCTTCATCTTCTACTTGTTTTGCACTTCTTTTTCTTTTTTTTTTCTTCTTCTTCTTCTTCTTCTTTTAATTCTACTTCTTCTTCATCATCATCATCATCATCATCATCTACTTTTGCTTCTTCTTTTCCTTCTTCTTCTTCTTCTTCTTCTTCTTCTTCTTCTACATCTAGTTCATCTTCATCTTCTTCTTTGTCTTCTTATTCTTATTCTTATTTTTCATCTTCTTCTTTGGCTTCTTCTTCTTCTTCTTACTCTTTCTCTTCTGCTTCTTCTTCTTCATCATCTATTTCTTTGTCTTATTCTTCATCTTCTACTTGATTTGCACTTCTTTTACTTTTTTTTCTTCTTCTTCTCCTTCTTCTTCTTCTTCCGCTTCTTCTACTTTTCGCTTTATCTTTCTTTTTATTCCTCCCTCTCTTCTATTTCTCCTTCTTATTCTTCTCTTTCTCCTTCTTCTTCTCCTTCTTCTTCCTTGTCTCTTTCTTAATATTCTTCTTATTCTCCTTTTTTTTCAACTTCCTCTTCTTCTCCTCCTCCATCTTCTTTATCTTCTTCTTCTTCTGTTCTTCTTCTTCTTTTTCTTCTTCTTCCTCTTCTTCTTCTTCTTCCTCTTCCTCTTCCTCTTTCCCTTGTTCTCCTTCTTCTTCCTCTTCTCCTTTTTTCTCTTCATCTTCTTCTTCTTTTTCTTCTTCTTCTTCTTCTTCTTCTTCTTCTTACTCTTCTTCTCCTTCTTCTTCTTCTTCTTCTTGTTCTTCTTCTTTTTCTTGTTCTTCTTCCTCCTCTTCTTCTTCTTCTTCTTCCTCTTCCTCTTCTTCTTCTTCTTATTCTTATGCTTTTTATTCTTCTTCTTCTTCATCTTCATCTACTTCTTCTTATTCTTCTTCTTCTTCTACTTCTGCTTCATCTTCATCTTCTTCATCGTCTTCTCCTTATTCTTATTCTCATTCCTCATCTTCTTCATTAGCTTCTTATTCGTCTTCTTCTTCGTCTTCCTCTTTTGCTTTTTCTTCTTCGTCAACTTCTTTGTCTTATTCTTCTTCTTCTACTTGTTTTGCACTTCTTCTTGTTCTTTTTCTTCTTCTCTTTCTTCTTATTGCCTTTCTTCTTTGTTTTCTTTTTCTCCTTCTATTTATTCCTCTCCTTCTTCTTTTCTTCTCTTTCTTCTTATTCTTCTCTTTCTCCTTCATCTTCTCCTTCTTCTGCCTCGTCTCTTTGTCAATATTCTCCTTACTCTCCTTTTCTTCTTCTTCTCCTCCCCCTCCTTCATCTTCTTCATCTTCTTCTTCTTCTCGTTCTTCTTCTTCTTCTTCTTCTTCCACTTCTACCCCTTCTTCTTCTTCTCCCTCTTATTCTTCTTCTTCTCCTTCTTTCTTCTCCTTTTCCTTCTCCTTCCATGCCATTATTGTAGTTCCTAATGAATTGGATTGAGATGAAAATAATTTTGTGAGACTTGAGTCAAATAACAATAAGCATTTTAGTATCTATTTTTATATTTTTAAATTCTTTACTTTATAAGTTTGGAAGGGTTTACAAGATATTTTAATCTATAAAAGGTTTGATAATCAATAATCTTACACTCTATGTCCTTACAAGTCTTAAGCGCAAACTTCACCTATAATTTATATCTCATTAGATATTTTGCTTTAATTTGGATGCATTAATATGTAAATAAATCTAAATCTCCTTACATGTCTCCTTTACATCATTATCACTTTGTAAAATTAGATTCTTTAATTATAAGTCATTTTTCTATTTGACAAATATTTACATAGTATTAAAAAAATTAGTACTATAATTAATTTTATTTTTAAATTGATAATTCATGGTAATTCTAAATTTTTCCCAATTGAAAAGAAACAACATCATTGGACTCACCTCATTGAGAAATATTCTAAATTTTTATTTTTTTATTATTTTAGTTATTTTCTTTTAGTGGTCCATGAATGTTGTTCAAATATTCCTATTTCTACCTCATGTTTATGATTAAGAATGTTACAATTGATCTCCTTAGTATCTTACGATACAATTTTCTTGTATAATTTATATTTTTTATTCTAAAGCTTTATTATAATTTTTTCCTATGTCACACTATATCTAATCTTATGCGACATTTATATGTTTCCATTTGGCTATATTACATAAATTCAATTTACCCAATTTCTTCTTTAGTATATATCTATGTAACATGAAAATTACACAATTTATTATGATAGTTTAATATTTAATTTTGTAGTAATTTCAAAAGTGATTTGATCAAGAGAGAAAATAGGTAGTTGACATACCTCAATGAGATATATCTAATTAAATATTTTTTTTATATTTTAAGTAATTAATTTCCAAATATTTTTTTCATTGTTTAGGGCTCATTATGATTAAAAGCTGGTTTGATGATTGTGAATATTACACTTGATCTACTAAGCATCATGGAATGCAATTATCACATATAATTTATGATTATCTTCAAATATTTCTGAATTGATTTTGTTATATTAAATACTTCTAATTATCTCTTTTAAAATTTAGTATAAATATTTATTTCTTATTTTTTAGGATTATTTTATTTTTTTAATGCCCCATAATTTTTAATAAGCTCTAATCAAAGTGAAACAAAAGTACTTGGACTCATGGACCTATTTTGTCTAATTAAAAATGCATTTTTAAAAATATTTTCTTTTGAAGTTTATGGGATGATTTATGAGATATTCGATTTTATACCTTATTTGATAATTGATGATTATAACTTAATCTCATTTTTATATGTGAATTGAACTTTTTCAAACAATTTATTTCATTTCTTAAATTTTTTTTCTATATTATTTTGCAAATCAAAATCTAATCTTGTGTAACATTTAAAAAGCATTTATTTTTTTGTATAATGTTTCTTCAATTTCTCTTATTTAAGGTTTAACATATCTTAACTGAATTATAAATGAATAAATTATTATTATTTTTATGGTTTAATTTGGCATTTCCTAGATATTCCAAATGAGATCTGATGGAGACAAAAACAAATTTCTTTGAACAACTTTGATGAGATCTTCTCAAATAAAGATCTAATTTTCGTTGTTTCACATTTGTTAATTAGAGATATAAACCCTATCACTTTTGCATCTCATAATGTAACTTTGTGGTTCAATTTATCATATTTCTTGAAAATTTTCCCTTTGATTTTGATATATTGAAATGAAACTATAAATCTTCTTTCAATTCATCTCAACTAATTCGATTTTGTTACATTATATTTCTTTTATTTATCATATTTTAGCTTTAATATAAATTCATTGAATATTAAAAACCAATTTATCATTTTTTTTGCTTATTTGCCATATTAAATCATAGTAACTCCAAATGGGGTTCATTAGACCCAATGAGATGAGCTCTATCTAATTAAATGTTCTTTTTTATAATTTAAAAAAAAAATTTCTATGCTTCTTGTGC
>JAIUJO010001981.1:12500-15000 GCA_023846275.1 Vanilla planifolia
TTAATGAAGAGTAGAAGTAGAAGAAGAATAATAAGAAGAAAAAGAATGAGGAGAAGAGAAAGATGAAGAACAAGAAGGTGGAGACGATGTAGGAGTAGAAGTAAAAGAAGAAAATAAAGAAGAAAAAGAAGAAGAAGAAGAAGAAGAAGAAGAAGAACAAGAACAAGAACAAGAAGAAGAGGTAGATGGAGAAGAAGAAGAATAAGTTGAAGAAGAAGAAGTTGAAGAAGAAGAAGAAGAAACTAAGATGAACAAGAAGAAGATAATGAAGAAGAAGAAGAAAAAGAAAAATTAGAAGAAGGACAAGAAGAAGAAGATGAAGAAGAAGAAGAAAAAGAAGAAGGGGAAGTAGAAGAAGAGAAGTAGAAGAAGAAGTAAAAGAAAAAGAAGAAGAAGAGGATGATGATGAGGAAGAAGAAGAAGCAGAAGGAGAAGTAGAAGAAGAAAAGAAGAAGAAGAAGAAGAAGATGATGATGATGATTACAAATTCGTAGAGGAAGATGATGAAGAAGAACAAGGAGAAGAAGAAGAAGAAGAACAAAAAAAGAAAAAGAAGAAGAGGAAGAGGAAGAAGGAGAAGAAGAAGAAGAAGAGGGAGAAGGACAAGTAGAAGAGGAAGAAGAAGAAGGAGAACATAGGGAATAAGTAGAAGTAAAAGAATAACAAGAAGAAGAAGAATTAGAAGAAGAAGAAGAAAGACAAAAAGTTAAAGAAGAAGAAGAAGAAAAAGGGGAAGAAGAAGAAGAAGAAGAAGAAGAAGAAAGAAGAAGAAGAAGAAGAAGAAGAAGAAGAACAAAAACATGAAGAAGAAAAAGAAGAAGAAGAAGAAGAAGTAGACAAAAAGATGTAGAAAAACAAGATGAACTAGAAAAAGAAAAAGAAGGAGAGTATGAAGAAGAAGAAGGAGATGAATAGGAGGAAGAAAAAGAAGAAGAGAAGAACAAGAAGAAAAATTAGAAGTAGAAGAAGAATGTGAAGATGATGATGAAGGAAAAAAAACGAATAATAATAATAATAATAACAATA
Source organism: Vanilla planifolia (assembly GCA_023846275.1). Taxonomy (NCBI): domain Eukaryota; kingdom Viridiplantae; phylum Streptophyta; class Magnoliopsida; order Asparagales; family Orchidaceae; genus Vanilla; species Vanilla planifolia. The sequence continues at coordinate 13,527 of JAIUJO010001981.1, forward strand.
ATTAGGAGAGGAAGTCGGAGTAGAAGAAAAAGAAGAAGAAGGAGAAGAAGTAGAAGAAAAAGGTGAGAATGTAACAAAAAAAGAAGAAAAAGAAGAAAAAGAAGAGGAAGAAAAAGAACAAGAAGAAGAAGAAGAAGGAGAAGGACGAGAAGAAGAGGAAGAAGAAGAAGAAGATGGGGAAGGAGAAGTAGAAGAAGAAGAATAAGAAGACGAAGAAGGAGAGGAAGAAGTACAATATGAAAAAGTTGAAGAAGAAGAAAAGTAATAATAATAATAATAATTATAAGAAGAAGAAGAATAAGAAGAAAGAGAAGAAGAAGAAGAAGAAGAAGAAGAAGAAGAAGAAGAAGAAGAAGTAGAAGAAGAAGGAGAAGAAAAAGAAGAAGAAGAAGAAGTAGAAGAAGAAGAAGAAGAAGAAGAAAAAGAAGAAAAAGAAGAAGAAGAAGTAGTAGTTGTAGAAGAAGAAGAAGAAGAAGCAGAAGAAGGAGAAGAAGGGAAAGACGATGATGACGAAAAAAAGACGAAGAACAATAATAAAAGAAGAAGAAGAAGGAGATGAAATTCACGAAGGAGATAAAGAAGGAGAAGAGGAAGGAAAAGAAGAAGAAGAAGAAGAAGAAGAACAAGGAGAAGTAGAAGAAGAAATAGTAGAAGAAAAAGTAGAAGAAGAAGAAGAAAAAAAAGAAGAAGAAGAAGTAGAAGAAGAAAAAGAAGAAGAAGGAGAGGAAAAATTAGAAGAAGGAGAAGAAGAAAAAGAAGAAGAAGAAGAAGAATAAGAATAAGAAGAAGTAGAAGAAAAAGAAGAAGAAGAAGAAGTAGAAGTAGAAGAAGAAGAAGAAGAAGTGAGGAAGAAGATGAAGAATTAGAAGAACAAGAACAAGATGAAGAACAAGAAGTTAAAGAGGAAGCAGAAGAAGAACCTGAAGAAGTAGGAGAAGAAGAAGAAAAAGAAAGAAGAAGAAGAAGAAGAAAAAGAAGAAGAAGAAGAAGAGCTAGCAGAAGAAGAAGAAGAAGAAGATGAAAAAGATGATGATGATGATTACAAATAAGTAGAGGAAGTTGATTTTTGAAGAAAAAGGAGGAGGAGAAGAAGAAGAAGAACAAAAAGAAGAAGAAAAAGTAGAAGAAGAAGAGGAAGAAGAACAAGAAGAAGAAGAGGGAGAAGGACAAGAAGAAGAGGAAGAATAAGAGAGGTAAGATTGGGAAGAAGAGGTAGAAGTAAAAGAATAATAAGAAGAAGAAGTAGAAGAAGAAGAAGGAGAAGAAGATAAAGAAGAAGAAGAATAAGAAGTCAAAGAAGAAGAAGAAGAAGAAGAAGAAGAAGAACAAAAAGTTGAAGAACAAAAAGAAGAAAAAGAACAGAAAGAAGAAGAAGTAGAAGAACAAGAACAAGAATAATAAGTAGAGAAGAAGATGTGGAAAAAGAAGGCGAAGTAGAGAAAGAAAAAGAAGGAGAGGAAGAAGAAGAAGAAGA
>JAIUJO010001981.1:20000-22500 GCA_023846275.1 Vanilla planifolia
AGTGCAAGATAGAAAAGAAGTAGAAGATGATGAAATAGAAGTAGTAGTAGTAGAAGAAGAAGAAGAAGAAGAAGAAAAAGAAGAAAAAAAGAAGAAGAATAAGAAGAAGAAGATGAAGAAGAAGAATAAGAAGAAGGAGAAGAATTGTAAGAAGAAGAAGACGAAAAAGAAGAAGAAGAGGACGAAGAAGAAGAAGAAGAAGAAGAAGAACAAGTAGAAGTAGAAGAAGAAGAAGTAGAAGAAGTAGAAAAAGAAGAAGAAGAAGAAGAAGTGGGAGAAGAAGAAGAAGAAGAGTAAGAAAAAGAAGAAGAAGGAATGGAACAAGAAGAACTAGAAGAAGAAGAAGATGAAGAAGAAGTAGAAGAGGAAGAAGTAGAACTTATTGAAGAAGTAGTAGAAGAAGAAGAAGAAGAAGAAGAATGAGGAGAAGAGAAAGATGGAAGAGAAGAAGAACAAGGAGGAGAAGAAGAAAAAGAAGAAGAAGAAGAAGAAGAGAAGAAGAAGAAGAAGAAGAAGAAGAAGTTGAAGAAGAAGAAAAAGAAAAAAAAAAGAAGAAGAAGGAGAAGAGGAAGAAAAAATAGAAGAAAAGTAGAGGAATTAAAATAGAAGAAGAAGAAAATGATGATGATGATGATGATGGTTATGAAGAAGAAGAAGATGATGATGATGAAGAAGAAAAAGGTCATGAAGAAGAATAATAATAAGAAATAGAAGAAGAAGAGGAAGAAAAAGAAAAGGGAGAAGGTCCAGAAGGAGAGGACGAAAAAGAAGAAGAAGATGGAGAAGAAGAAGAAGAGGAAGATGAAGAAGTTGAAGAAGAAGAAGAAGAAGAAGAAGAGGAATATGAAGCAGAAGAAGGAGAAGAAAGAAGAAGAAGAAGAAAGAAGAAGAAGAAAAAGAAGAAAAAGAAGGAAAAGAAGGAAAAGAAGAACTTAAAAAAAGATGAAGTAGTAGAAGAAGAAGAAGAAGAAGAAGAAGAAGAAGAAGTAGAAGGAGATGTAGAAAAAGAAGAAGTAGAAAAAGAAAAAGAGGAAGAAGAAGAAGTAGAATTTTAAGAAGTGGAACAAGAAGAAGAAGAAGTAGTAGTTTAGTAGTAGACGAAGAAGAAGAAGAAGATGAAGAAGAAGAAGAAGAAGGAGATGGTGATGAAGAAGAAGAAGAATAGGAAGAAGAAGAAGATGAAGAAGAAGAAGAAGAAGAAGACGAAGAAGAAGTAGAAGAAGAAGAAGAAGAAGAAAAGAAGAAGAAGAAGAAGAAGAAGAAGAACACGAAGAAGAAGAAGTAAAAGAAGAAGAAGAAGAAGAAGAAGAAGAAGAAGAAGAAGAAGAAGAAGAGGAAAAAGAAGAAAAAGATGAAGAAGAAAGGGATGAAGACGAGGAAGAGGAAGAAGAAGAAGAAGAAGAAGAATGGGAAGAAGTGGACAAAGATGAAGAAGAGGAAGAAGAATATGTAGAAGAAGAAAAAGAAGAAGAAGCAGAAGAAAAGGAAGAAGATGAAGAAGAAGATTAAGAAGAAAATTTAGAAGAAGAAAATGAAAGAGAAGAATAATTAGGAGAAGAAGAAGTATAAGTAGATGTAGAAGAAGAAGAAGTAGAAGTGGAAGAAAAAAAACAAGAAGAAGAAGAAGAAAACAAAGGACAAGTACAAAAAGAAGAAGAAGGAGAAGAAGTACAAGAAGTTGAAGAAGAGGAAAGGGAAGAAGAAGAAGAAGAAAAGGAGGAAGAAGAAGAAGAAAAGGAAGGAGAAGAAGAAGAAGAAGAAGAATAAGGAGAAGAAGGAGAGGGGGAAGAAGAAGAAGAAGAAGAAGAATAAGGAGAAGAAGGAGAGGGGGAAGAAGAAGAAGAAGAAGAAGAAGAAGAAGAAGATAAAGAAGAAGAAGAAGAAGAAGTTGAAGGAGAGGAAGAAGAACAAGAAAAATAAGTACAAGAAAAAGAGGAAGAATAAGAAGAAGAAGAAGGAAAAGAACAAAAAGAAGAAGTGGAAGAAGTACAAGAAGAAGACAATGAATAAGAAGAAAAAGAATATGAAGAAGAATAAAAATTAGAAGTGGAAGAAGAAGAAGAAGTACAAGAATAATAAGAAGAAAATGATGAAGAAGGAGGAGAAGAAGAAGAACAAGAAAAAGAAGAAGAAGAAAAGGAGGAGGAGAAGAAGAAGAAGATGATGATGATGATGATGATGATGAAGACGTAGAAGGTGAAGAGCAAGAAGAACAAGAAGAAGAAGATGAAGAAGATAGACAAGAATAAGAAAAATGGGAAGAAAGGGAAGAAGAGGAGGAGGAGGTGGAAGAAGTAGAAGAAGAAGAAAATGAAGTTGATGAAGAATATGAAAAATAAGAAGAAGAATAAGAAGAAGAAGAGGAATAAGAGAAAGATTTAGGAAAAGAAGAAGAAGTAGAAGAAGAAAAAGAAGAAGAAGAAGAAGAAGAAGAAAGAGAAGAAGAAGAAGAAGAAGAAGAAGGCATAGAAGAAAAAGAAGATGTCGAAGAAGAAGAAGG
>JAIUJO010001981.1:30000-35000 GCA_023846275.1 Vanilla planifolia
AGAAGAGGAAGAAGTAGAAGAAGAAGCAAAAGAAGAAGATGATGATGGTATGATGATGATGATGATGAAGAAAAGGATGAAGAAGAAGAAGAAGAAGAGGAAGATGAAGATGAAGAAGAAGAAGAAGAAGAATAAGAAGAAGAAGAAGAAGATTAAGATGATGAAGATGATGATGAAGAAGAAGAAGAAGAAGAAGAGGAAGAAGATGAAGAAGAGAAAGAGGAAGAAGTAGAAGTGAAAGAGGAAGAAGAAGAAGTGGAAGAGGAAGAAGAAGAGGGAGAAGAAAAAGAAGAAGAGGAAGTTGAAGAAGAAGAAGGGGAAGAAGAAGTAGTAGAGGAGGAAGAACAAGAAGTAGAAAAAGAGGAAGAAGAAGAAGAAGGGGAGGAAGAAGAAGAAGATGAGGAAGAAGAAGAAGAAGAAGAAGATGCAGAAGAAGAAGAGGAAGAAGAAGAAGAGAAAGAAGAAGTAGAAGAAGAGGAAAAAGAAGAGGAGGAGGAAGAAGAAGAAGATGAAGAAGAAGAAGAAGAAGAAGAAGAAGATGTAGGAGAAGAAGAGGAAAAAGAAGAAGAGGAGGAAGAAGAAGAACAAGAAGAGGAAAAAGAAGAAGAAGATGAAGTAGAAGTTGAAGAAGAAGAAGAAGAATAAGAAATAAAAGTAGTAGTAGTAGTAATAGAAGAAGAAGAAGGAGAAGAAGAACAAAAAGAAATAGAAGAAGAAGAAGAAGAAGAAGAAAAAATTGGAAGAAGAAGAAGAACAAGAGGCTGAGGAAGCGAAGGAGGAGGACGAGGAGGAGAAGCAGAAGAAGAGTAAAAGGAAGTAGAAGAAGAAGAAAAAGAAGGAAAAGTAAAAGAAGAAGAATAAGAAGAAAATGAAGATGAAGAAGTAGTAGAAAAGGTAGAAGGAAGAAGAAGTCAAAGAAGAAGAAAAAGATGATGAAGAAGAAAAAGCAAAGTAAAAGAAGAAGAAAAGAATAAGGAGAAGGACAAGAAGAGGACAAAGAAGAATTAGAAGCATTAGTAGAAGAAGAAAATGAAGAAAAATAGGAAGCAGAAGAAGAAGAAGAAGAAGATACAGAAGAAGAAAAAGTAGAAGTTGAAGAAATTAAGAATTAGAAAAAAATGAAGAAGAAGAAGAAGAAGTACAAGAAAAAAAGAACAAGAAGAAGAAGAAGAAGAAGAAGAAGGTGAAGAAGGAGAAGAAGAAGAAGAAGAAGAAAAAGAAGAAGAAGAGGAAGAAGCAGGAGAAGATGGAAAAGAAAAAGAAGAAGAAGAAGAAGAGAAGGAAAAAAGTAGAGGAATAAGAAGTGAAACAAGAAGAAGAGGAAGATGAAGTGGTGTAAGAGGAAGAAGAAGTAGAAGGACAAGAACAAGAAGTAGAGGAAGAAGAAGAAGATGAAGGAGTAAAAGAAGACAAAGATGAAGGAGTAAAAGAAGAAGAAGACAAAGAAGAAGTAGAAGATAGATAAGAAGATATAGAAGAAGATGAATAAGAAGAAGAAGAAGAGGAAGTAGAAGAAGAACAAGAAGAAGAAGAGGAAAAAGATGAAGAAAATGAAGAATAAGTAGAAGAAGAAGAAGAAGAAAAGAAGAAGAAGAAGAAAAAAACGAGAAAGAACAAGAGGGAGACAATGAAGAAAAAGAAGAAGAAGAAGAAGAACAACTTGAAGTAGTAGTAGTAGTAGTACACAAAGAAGAAGAATAATAATAATAAAAAGTAGAAGAAGAAAAACAAAATTAAGAAGGAGAAGAAGAACAAGTAGAAGAAGTCGAAGAAGAAGAAGAAGAAGAAGCAAAAAAAGAAGATGATGAAGAAGAAGAAGAAGAAGAAAAAGAAGTAGAAGCAGAAGAAGAAAAGGAAGAAGAAGATGAAGAAGAAGAAAAAGAAGTATAAGAATAATAATAATAATAATAATAATAAGAAAAGAAGAAGAACAACAACAAGAAGAAGAAGAACAAGATGAAGAAGAAGTAGAAGAAGAACTAGAAGAAGAAAAGTTGAAGAAGAAGAAGAAGAAGAAGGAGCAAGAGAAGAAGTAGAAGAAGAAGAGAAGAAGTATAAGAAGAGGAAGAAGAAAAAGAAGACGAAGATGAAGACCACAAAGAAGAAGAAGAATCAGAAGAAGAAGAAGAAGAAGAAGCGTAAGGAAGAAGAGGAAGGAGAAGAGGAAGAAGAAGAAGTAGAAGAAGAAGTAGGGGAAAGAGGAAGAGGAGGAAGAAAAGGAATTCAAAAAATAGGTAGAAGAAGAGGTTCAAGAAGAAGTAATGGAAGAAGAAATAGAAAAAGAATGAGGAGAAGAAGAAAGAGTAGTAGAAGAAGAAGAAGGAGAAGAAGAAGAAAAAAAAGAAGAAAAAGATGAAGAAGAAGAAGAAGAAGAAGAAACTGAACAATAGGATGTAGAAGAAGAAGAAGAATAATAAGAAAGGCAAGGAAGACGTAGAGGAAGAATAAGAAGAGGAAGAAGAAGACGACTAAGAAAAAGCAGTAGAAGAAGAATTAGAAGAAGTAGAAGAAGAATAAGAAGAAGAAGAAGAAGAGGAAAAAGAAGTGGAAATAGAAAATGAAGAAGAAGAAGAAAAAGGAGAAGAGGAATAAGTAGTAGAAGAAGGACAAGAAGAAGAAGAAGAAGACGAAAAAGAAGAAGAAGAATAAGAAGTAGGGAAAGAAGAAGAACAAGAAGAACAATAGGAAGAAAAAGTAGTAGTAGTAGAAGAAGAAGAAGAAGAAGAAGAAAAAGATGAAGAAAAAGAACAAGAAGAAAAGGAAGACAAAGAAGAAGAAAATGATGATGAAGAAGAAGAAGTAGAGGAAGAAGAAGACGAAGAAAAAGAAAAACAAGAAGAAGAAGAAAAAAAGAAGAAGAAGAGTAAGGAAGAAGAGGAAGGAGAAGAGGAAGAAGAAAAAGTTGTAGAAGGCGAAAAAGGAGGAGAAGATGAAGAATTAGAAAAGTACTAGAAGCAATAGATGAAGAAGAAGAAGAACAACAACAATAAGAAGAAGAAGAAAAAGAAAATGAAGAAGAAGAAGAAGAAGAAAATGAAGAAGAAGAATCTAAAGAAGAAGAAGAAGAGGAAGAAGTAGTTGTAGAAAAAGAAAATAAAGAATAAAATACAGAAGCAGAAGAAGAAGAAGAAGTCGAAGCAGAGGATGAAAAAGAAAAAAGGAAGGAAGAAGACGATGCAGAAGAAGAAGAAAAAGAATAATTTGAAGTAGTAGTAGTAGAAGTGGAAGAAAAAGAAGAAGAACAAGAAGAAGAAAAAGAAAAAGAAGAAAAAGAAGAAGAGGAAGGAGAAGAAGAAGAAGGGGAAGGAAAAATAAGAAATAAGAATAAGAAAAAGATGAAGAAGAAGAAGAACAAGAAGATGAAGATGAAATAGAAGAGGAAGAAGTTGAATTAGTAGAATAAGAAGAAGAAGATGAATTAGTACAAAGAAGAAGAAGAAGAATTGGAAGAAATGGAAGAGTTGAAGAACAAGAAGAAGAAGAAAATGAGCAAGAAGAGGAGTAGAAGGAAGAAGAAGAAGAAGAAGAAGAAGAAGAAGAAGATGAAGAAGGAGAAGAAGAAGAAGATGAAGAAGAAGAACAAAAAGATGAAGAAGAAGTGGAAGAGGAAGAAAAAGATGAAGATTAAGAAATATTTGAAGAAGTAGTACAAGAAGAAGAAAAATAAGAACGAGAAGAAGAATAAGAAGAAAAAGAAGAAGAAGAAGAGGAAGAAGAAGTATAAGAAATCCATGTAGAAGAAGAAGAAGAAAAAGAAGAAGTCGAAGAGGATGATGAAGAATAAGATGAATAAGAAGAAGAAGAAGAAGAAGAAGTAAAGGAAGGAGGGAGAGGAAGAAGAAGAGGAATTCAAGGAATAAGTAGAAGAGGTGGAAGAAGAAGAAGCAGAGGAAGAAGTAGAAGAAGAAGAAGAACTAGAAGAACAAGAACAATAAGAAGAATAAGTAGTAGAAGAAGAAGAAGAAGAAGAAGAAGAAAAGGAGAAGAAGAAGAAGAAGGAGAAGGAGAAGAAGAAGAAGAAGAAGAAGATAAAGAAAATTAAGAAGAAGAAAAAAAAGATGAAGAAGAAGAAAATTATGATGAAGAAGTAGTAGAGGAAGAAGAAGAAGAAAAAAAAGATAAAGAAGAAGAAGAAGAAGAAAAGAAGTAGAAGAGTAAGGAAGAATTGGAAGGAGAAGAAAAAATGTAGAAGACGAAAAAGAAGGAGAAGAAGAATAAGAAGAATTAGAAGACGTTCCAGAAGCAGAAGATGAAGAAGAAGAAGAACAAAACGAAAAAGAAGAAGAAGAAGAAAAAGAAGAAGAAGTAGAAGACGAAGAAAATAAAGAAGAAGAATGTGAAGAAAAATAAGAAGAGAAAGTAGTAGTAGAAGAAGAAAATATAGAACAAGAAGTAGTAGTAGATGAAGAAGAAGAAGAAGGAAAAGAAGGGCAAAAGAAGAAGAAGTCGGACAAGAGCAAGAAGAGGAGAGAAAAAGGAAGGAAGAAGAGGAAGAAGAAGATGCTAAAGAAGAAGAAAAAGAAGAAGTTGAAGTAATAGTAGTAGTACTAGTAATGGAAGAAGAAGAAGAACAAGAACAAGAAGAAGAAGAAGATGAAAAAGAAGAAGAAGAGGAAGGAGAGGAAGAAGAAAAGGAAGTATAAGAATAAGAATAAGAATAAGAAGAAAAAAAAGAAGAGGAAGTTGAAGAATAAATAGAAGAGGAAGAAGTTGAATTAGTAGAATAACAAGAAGAAGATGTATTAATAGAAAGAAGAAGAAGAAGAAGAAGAAGAAGAAGAAGAATTGAAAGAAATAGAAGAAGTGGAAAAAATAAGAAGAAAAAGAACAAGAAGGGGATTAGAAGGAAAAAGAAGAAGAAGAAGTATAAGAACATGAAGAAGGAGAAGAAGAAGAAGAAGAAGGAGAAGAAAATGATGAAGAAGTGGAAGAGAAAGAAAAAGATGAAGATGAAGAAATATTGGAAGAAGTAGTACAAGAAGAAGTAGAACAAGAACAAG
>JAIUJO010001981.1:47500-50000 GCA_023846275.1 Vanilla planifolia
AAAGGTGGTGAAGAAGAAGAAAAAGAAGAAGAAGAAGAAGAGGAAGGAAGAAGTGGAATAAGAAGAGGTAGAAGAAGAAGAAGACGAAGTAGAGGAGGAAGAAAATGAAGAAGAGGAAGAAGAAGAAGAAGAATTAAAAGAAGTAGAGGAAGGCAAATAAGCAGAAGAAGAAAGAGGAGGAGAAGAAGAAGAATAAGAAAAAGAAGAAGAATAAGAAAAAGAAGAAGGAGAAAAAGAAGAATAAGAAGTAAAAGAAGAAGAAGAAGAAGAACAAAAAGAAAAAGACAAAGAATAAGAAGAAGAAGAAGAAAAGTAAGGTAGATAAGGAAGAAGAAGAAGAGGAAGAAGAAATCGAGGAAGATGAAGAAGAAGAATTATTAGAAGAAGCAGTAGTAGAAGATGAAAAAGAAGAAGAAGTAGAAGAAGAAGAAGGAGAAGAAGAAAAAAAAAGAAGAAGAAAAGCAAGAAGAAGAAGTAGAAGAAGAAGAAGAAGGAGAAGAAAAAGAAGAAGAAGAAGAAGAAGAAGAAGAAGAAGAAGAAGAAGAAAATGAAAAAGAAGAAGAAAAAGAAGAAGAGGAAGAAGATGAATATTAGTAGAAGAAGATGAAGAAGAAGAAGACAAGGAAAAATAGGAGGAAGAAAAAGAACAAGAAGAAGAAGAAGAATTAGAAGAAATAAAAGAAGAAGGAGAGAAAGAAGAGGGGAGGAGAAAGAAGAAGAAGAAGAAGAAGAAATAGATGAAGAAGAAGTGGAAGAGGAAGAAAAAGATGAAGAAGGGGAAAAATTACAAGAAGACGAAGAAGAAGAGGAGGAAGAGGAGGAGTAGGAAGTGAAAAAGAAAAAGAAGAAGAAGAAGAAATAAAAGAAGAAAATGAAGAAGAAGAAGAAAGAAGATAAAGATTAAGAAAAACAAGAAAAGAAGAAGAACAAGAAGAATTAGAAATAGAAGTAGAAGAAGAAGAAGAAGAAGAAGAAGAAGAAGGAGAAGGAGAAGAAGGAGGAGGAGAAGAAGAAGAAGAAGAAGAAGAAGAAGAGGAAGAAGAAGAATGAGAAGAAGAAGGGGAGGGAAAAGAGGAAGAGCAGGTGGAAGAAGTTGAAGAAGATGTTGAGGAAGAAGAAAATGTAGTAGATGACGATGAAGAAGAGGAAAAAGAATAGGAGGAGGAGGAGGAAGACAAAGAAGAAGAAGAAGAAGGAAAAGAAGAACAAGAAGAAGATGAAGAAGAAGAAGGAGAAGAAATGAAAGGAGGTGAAGAAGAAGAAAAAGAAGAAGAAGAGGAAGAAGATTAAGAAGTATTAGAAGAAGTAGATGAAGCCAAATAAGTAGAAGAAGAAAGACGAGGAGAAGAAGAAGAATAAGAATAAGAAGGAGAAAAAGAAGAAGAAGAAGTAAAAGATGAAGAAGAAGAAGAAGAAGAAGAAGAAGAAGAAGACAAAGAAGAATAAACATTTGGAGAATAATATGAAGAAGAAGAAGAAAAGTAAGATAGAAGAGGAAGAAGATGAGGAAGAAGAAGAAGAGGAAGAAGAAGTCGAGAAAGATGAAGAAGAAGAAGATATGTTAGAAGAAGTAGTAGTAGAAGAAGAAAAAGAAGAAGAAATAGAAGAAGAAGAAGAAGAACAAGAAGAAGAGGAAGAAGAAGAAGAAAATGAAGAAGAGGAAGAAGAGGAAAAAGAAGTAGAAGAAGAAGAAGAAGAAGAAGAAGAAGAAAATATAGAAGAAGTAGAAGAAGTGGGAAAAGGATAAGAAGAAAAAGAACAAGATGAAGTAGTAGTAGTAGAAGAAGAAGAAGAGAAAGGAAGGAAGTAGAGGAAGCAGAATAGGAAGAAGAAGAGGAAGATGAAGTAGAAGAAGAAAAACAAAAAGAATTAGAAGTAGGACAAGAAGAAGAAGAGAAAGAAAAAAAAGAAAAAGAAGAAGTAGAGGACAAAGAAGAATTATAAGAAGAAGATGAAGAAAAAGAAGAAGAAGAAGAAGAAGAAGTAGAAGAGAAAGAAGAAGAAGAAGAAGTAGAAGAAGAAGAAGAAGGAGAAGAAGAATAGGAGGAAGGGGAGGAAAAAGAAGAAGAAGAGGCAGAAGAAAAGAGGACTAAGAAGAAGTGGAGGTCGACGAAGAAGAAGAAGAACAACAACAAGAAGGATTTTGAGAAGATGAAGAAGAAGAAGAATAAGACGAAGAAGAAGAAGAAGAAGAAATCGAAGAAGATTAAGAAGAAGAATTATTAGAAGAAATAGTAGTAGGAGATGAAAAAGAAGAAGAAGAAGGAGAAGAAGAAGAAGAAGAAGAAGAAAAAAAGAAGAAAACTGAGAAGAAGAAGAAGTAGAAGAAGAAGAAGAAGGAGAACAAAAAGAAGAAGAAGAAGAAGAAGAAGAAGAAGAAAATGAAAAAGAAGAAGAAAAAGAAGAAGAGGAAGAAGATGAATATTAGTAGAAGAAGATGAAGAAGAAGAAGACAAGGAAAAATAGGAGGAAGAAGAAGAAAAAGAAGAAGAAGAAGAAT
>JAIUJO010001981.1:55000-57500 GCA_023846275.1 Vanilla planifolia
AAGAAGAAGAAGAAGAAGAAGAAGACGAAGAAGGAGAAGAAGAATAATAAGAAAAAAAGAATAAGAAGAATAATAGAAAGAAGAAGAAGAAGAAGAAGAAGAAGAAGAAGAAGAAGAATAATAATAATAATAATAAGAAGAAGAAAAAGAAGAAGAACAAGAAGAAGAGAAGAAGAAAAAGAAGAGGAATGAAGAAGAGGAAGAAGAAGAGGAAGACGAAGAAGAGAAAGAAGAAGAGGAGGAAGAATAATAAGAAGAAGTAGAAGCAGAAGAATTAGAAGAACAACAAGAACAAGAACAAGAAGAAGAATGAGAACTTGATGAAGATCAAAAGAATAATAAATGTAATAATAATAAAAATTAGAAGAAGAAGAAGAAGAAGAAGAGGAAGTAGTAGCGGTAGTAGAAGAAGTGGAAGGAAAGGAGGAAGAATAAGAAAGGAAGAAGAAGAGATAAAGATGATTAAGAAGAAGAAGAAGAAGTAGAAGAATAAGTAGAAGAAGTTGAAGAAGAAGAAAATAAAGAAGTAAAAGAAGAAGATGAAGAAGGAAGAAGTGGAAGAAGAAAAGAAAGAAGAAGAAGAGGACAAAGTAGAGGAGGAAGAAAAAGAAGAAGAAGAGGAAGAAGATTAAGAAATATTAGAAGAAGTAGATGAAGCCCAATAAGTAGAAGAAGAAAGAGGAGGAGAAGAAGAAGAATAAGAAAAAGAAGGAGAAAAAGAAGAAGTAAAAGAAGAAGAAGAAGAAGACAAAGAAGAAGAATAAGAACTTGATGAAGATCGAAAGAATAATAAATGTAATAATAATAAAAATTTGAAGAAGAAGAAGAAGAAGAGGAAGTAATAGCGGTAGTAGAAGAAGTGGAAGCAAAGGAGGAAGAATAAGAAAGGAAGAAGAAGAGATAAAGATGATTAAGAAGAAGAAGAAGTAGAAGAATAAGTAGAAGAAGTTGAAGAAGAAGAAAATAAAGAAGTAAACGAAGAAGAAGAAGAAGAAGAAGACACAGTTGAATGAAAAGAAGCACAACAAGATGAAGAAGAACTCGAAAAAGAAGAAGAAGAAGAAGAAGAAGAAGATGAAGAAGAAGAATAAGAAGAACAAAAAATAGTAGTAGTAGTAGAAGAAGAAGAAGAAGAAGGAGAAGAAGAAGAAAAAGGAGAAGAAGAAGGAGAAGAATAAGTAAAAGGTAGAAAGAAGGACAAGGAGAAGCAGATGACGAAGAAGAAGAAGAAGTAAAAGACAAAGAAGATGAATAAGAAAAAGAAGAAGAGGAAGAAGAAAAAGAAGAAGTAGAAGAAAAAGAAGAAGACGAGAAGAAGAAGAAGAAGTAGAAGAATAAGTTGAAAAAGAAAAAGAAGAAGAGGAACAAGAAGAGGAGGAAGAGAAGAAGAAGATGAAGTAGAAGAGGAGGAAGAAGAAAAAGAAGATGAGGAAGAGGTGGAAGAAGAAGAGAAGAAAGAGATGGAGAAGAGGAAGAAGAAGAAGAAGAAGAGGAGGAAGAAGAAAATTAAGAAGAATAACATGTGGAAGAAGAAGATGAAGAAAAGAAGAAGAAAAAGTTGAAGAATTACAAGTACAAGAAGAAGAAGAAGATGAAGATGAGGAAGAAGAAGAAGAAGAATAAGAAGAAGAGGAAGAAAAAGAAGAAGAAGAAGAAGAAGAAGAAGAAGAATGAAAAGAAGAAGAAGAAGAAGATGAAGATGGAGACGAAAAATAAGAGGAAGAAGTATAAGAAGAAGAAGATAAGGAAGGAAGAAGTGGAAGAAGAAGAGGAAGAAGAAGAAGAGAAAGAAGAAGAGGACGAAGAAGAAAAGAAGAAGAAGAAGAAGAAGAAGATTTAGAAGAAGTAGAAGAAAAAAAAGAAGCAAAAATAAAAGAAGTGCAAGAAGAAGAAGGAGGACGATGAGGAGAAAAATGAGAAGAAGAAGAAGAAGGAGAAGAAGAAGAAGAAGAAGAGAAGAAGAAGATGATGATGATGATGATGAATAAGAAAAAAAAGATTAAGAAGAGGGGGGAAGGAAGAGGAAGACGAACAAGAGAAAGTAGAAGAAGAAGAAGAATAGTTAGAAGAAGAAGAAGAAGAAGAAAAAGAAGAAGAAGAAGAAGAAGAAGGAGAGGAAGAAAGCATTGAAGGAAGAAGAAAAAAGATCATGAAGAAGAAAAAGTAGAAGATGAAGAAGAATAGGAAGAAGAAGAGAACAAGGAGAAGGAAAAGAAGAGGACGAAGAAATGGGAGAGGAAAAAGTAAACGAAATACTATAACAAGAAGAGGAAGAAGTAGAAGCAGAAAATGAAGAAGAAAATGATGTAGAAGAAGAAAAAGAAGAAGAAGATAAAGAAGAACAAGAAGAAGAAGAAGAAGAAGTTCATGAAAACTAAGAAAAAGAAGAATAAGAAGAAGAAGAAAAAGAAGAAGTAGAAGAAGGCAGAGAAGAAGACGAAGAAGAAGAAGAAGAAGAAGGAGAAGAAGAAGATGATGAAGAAGAAGAAGAAGAAGAATA
>JAIUJO010001981.1:62500-64011 GCA_023846275.1 Vanilla planifolia
AGAAGGAGGATAATAATAATAATAATAATGGTAATAAGAAGAAGTAGAAGACAAAAAAAAAGAAGAAGAAGAAGAGGAAGAAGAAGAAGAAGAAGAAGAAGAAGTGGAAGAAGAAGAAGAATAAGAAGAGGAAAAAGAAGAGGAAAAAGAAGAGGAAGTAGAAGAGGAAGAATAAGAGAAAGAAGAAGAAGAAGAGGAGGAAGAAGAAGAAGAAGAGGAAGATGAGGAGGAAGAAGAAGAGGAAGAAGTAGAAGAAGAAGAAGAAGATGATGATGATTAAGAAGATGAAGAAGAAGATGAAGAAGAAGAAGACAAGAACTAGAACAAGAAGAAGAAGAAGAAGAGGAAGAAGATGATGATGATGAATTATTTGAAGAAGATAAAGAAGAAGAAAAGAAGAAGAAGAAGAATAAGAAGAAGAGGAAGACGAAGGAGAAGAAGAAGAAGGAGAAGAAGTAGAGGAATAAGTAGAAGAAGCAAAAGAAGAAGTGGAACAAGAAGAGGAGGAAGAAAAAGAAAGAAGACGAAGTAAAGGAAGAGGAGGAAGGAAAAGAAGTAGAAGAAGAAGAAAAGGAAGAGGATGAAGAAAATTAAGTAACAAAAGAGGTGGAAGAAAGAAAAGAAGAACAGAAGTAAGAAAAGAATGAAGAAGAAGAAGACTATGAAGATGACAAAGAGGAGGAAGAAGAAGAGAAGAAGAAGTAGAAGAAGAAGAAGAAGAAGAAGAAGAAGAAGAAGAAGAAGACGAAGAAGATGATGAAGAAGAAGAAGATGATGATGAAGAAGAAGAAGAAGTAAAAGAAGAAGAAGAAGATGATGATGAAGAAGAGGAAGAAGAAGAAGAAGAAGAAGAAGAAGAAGAACAAAAAGAAAATGAAGAACAAGAAGAAAAAGAGGAAGAAGATGAATTAGTAGAAGAAGAGGAAGAAGAAGAAGACTAGGAAGAAGAGGAGGAAGAAGATAATGATGATGATAAAGGAGAAGAATTAGAAGAACTATAAGAAGGAGAAGAAGGGGAACAACAAGAAGAAGAAGAGAAAAAGAAGAGGAAGAATAAGAAGAAGAAGAAGAAGAAGGAAGAAGACAAAGAAGATGTGGAAGAAGAAGAAAAAGATGAAGAAGAAAAAGCAGTAGAAGAAGAAGACGATGATGAAGAAAACAGAGAACAATTGGAGGAGGAGGAGAAGAAGGAGGAGGAGGTGGAAAAGAAAAAGTAGAAGAAGAAGAAGAAGAAGAAGAGAAAAAAGAAGTGGAAGTAGAAGAAGAAGAAGCAGAAGAAGAAGAGAAAGTAGAAGAAGAAGAAGGACAAGAAGAAGAAGAAGAAGAAGAAAAAGAAGTAGAAGATGTAGAAGAAGAAGAAGAAGAAGAAGAAAAACAAGAAGAACAAGAAGTGCATAAAGTAGAAGTAGAAGAAGAAGAACAAGAAGAAAAAAAGGATGAGAAGAAGTAGAAGTAGAAGAAGAAGAAGAAAAAGAAGCAGATGGAGAAGAAGCAGAAGAAGAAGTAGTAGA
>JAIUJO010001184.1:0-5000 GCA_023846275.1 Vanilla planifolia
GAAGGAGAAGAAGAGGAAGAAGAAGAAGAAGAAGATGAAAAAGAATAAGTAGGAGAAGAAGAAGAAGAAGAAAGAGAAGAAGCAGGAGAAGAAGTAGGAGGAGAAGAAAGAGAAGAAGAAGATGATGAAAAAGGAGAAGAAGGAGAAGAAGAAAAAGGAGAAGAAGAAGAAGGAGAAGAAGAAGGAGAGGAAGAAGGAGAAGAAGAAGAAGGAGGAGAAGAAGAAGAAGGAGGAGAAGAAGAAGAAGAAGAAGAAGAGAATCAAAAGATGATGAAACCGAAGAAGAAGAAGAAGTAGAAGTAGAAGAAGATGAAGAAGAAGAAGAAGAAGAAGAAGAAGAAGACAATAAAATGAAGAAAAACAAGAAGATGAAGAAGTAGCAGAAGAAGAAGTAGTAGAAGAAGAAGAAGAAGAAGCAAAAGAAGAAAAAGAAGAAGAAGAAGAAGAAGAAGAAGAAGAAGTAAAAGAAGATGGACAAGAAATACAAGTAGAAGAAGAAGTAGAAGAAAAAGAAGTAGAAGAAAAAGAAGTAGAAGAAGTCGAAGATGAAGAAGAAGGAGGAGAAGAAGAAGAAGAAGAAGAAGGAGAAGAAGAAGGAGAAGAAGAAGAAGAAGAAGAAGAAGAAGGAGAAGAAGAAGAAGAAGGAGGAGAAGAAGAAGAAGAAAGAGAAGAAGAAGAAAAAGAAGAAGAAGAAGGAGAAGCAGAAGAAGTAGGAGAAGAAGAAGAAGAAGTAGAAGAAGTAGGAGGTGAAGAAGAAGAAGAAGAAGAAGGAGAAGAAGGAGAAGAAGAAGAAGATGGAGAAGAAGAAGAAGAAGATGAAGAAGAAGAAGGAGAAGAAGAAGAAGAAGAAGAAGATGATGAAGAACTAGGAGAAGAAGACGAAGAAGGAGGAGAAGAAGAGGAAGAAGGAGGAGGATGAGAAGAAGAAGATGAAGAAGAAGAGAAGAAGAAGGAGAGGAGGAAGGAGTAGAGGAAGAAGGAGAAGAGGATGAAGGAGAAGGAGGAGGAGAAAAAGTAGGAGAAGAAGGAGGAGGAAAACAAGAAGGAGAAGAAGAAGTAAGAAGAAGAAGAGTAAGAAGAAGAAGATGGAAAAGATGAAGAAGAAGAAGATGGAAAAGAAGTAGTAGAAGAAGAAGAAATAGAAGGAGAAGAAGAATAAAAAGAAGAAGAAGAAAGAACGAGAAAAAGAATTTAAAGGCAAAGAAGAATTGGAAGAAGACAAAGAAGAAGAAGAAGAAGCACAAGAAGAAGAACAAGAACAAGAAGAAGCAGTAGAGGAAGAAGAAGAGTTAGAAGAAGTAGAGGAAGAAGAGAGAGAAGAAGAAAATGAAGAAGAGGAAGAAGAATAAGAAGAATAAGAAGAAGAAGAAGAAGAGGAAGATGAACAAGAAAACAAGAGGAAGACAACGAAGAAGAAGAATAAGAAGAAGACAAAGAAGAACAAGAAGAAGAAGTGGAAGAAGTAGGTAGAGAAGACTGATATAAAGAGGAAGATGAAGAAGAATAAGAGGAAGAAGAAGATGTCATAGAATAAGAGGAAGAAGAAAATGAAGAAGTAGAACAAGAAGAAGTAAAAAGAGTAGAACAAGAAGAACAAGTAGAAGAAGAAGAAGAAGAAGAAGAAGAAGTGAAAGAAAAAGAAGATAAAGAAGAAGCAAAAGAAGAAGACTAATATTAAGAAGTAGAAGATAAGAAAGAGGAAGAAGTGGAAGAAGATGAAGAAGAAGAAGAAGAGGAAGACAAAGAAGATGTCAAAGAAGTTGTAGTAGAAGAGGAAGAAGAATAAGAAGATGAGGAAGATGAAGGAGTGGAAGATGAAGAAGAAGAAGGAGAAGATCAAGAAAGACAACAGGAAGAAGGAGAAGGAGAAGAAGAAAAAGAAGAAGAAGACAAAGAAGAAGAAGAGGAAAAAGAAGAAGAAAGATGAGGATGAAGAAAAGTAGAAGAAGAAGAAGAAGTTGAAGTAGAAGAAGAGGAAGAAGAATAATATGATGAAGCTGAAGAAGAAGAAGATGAAGAAGAAGACAAAAAAGAAGAACAAAAAGACAAAGAAGAGGAAGAAGAAGAAGAAGATGAAGAAGGAGAAGTCAAAGAAGAAGAAGAAGAAGAAAATGAAGAAGACGAAGAAGAAGAAAATAAAGAAGACAAAGAAGAAGAAGAAGAAGAAGAAGAAGTTGAAGAAAAAGAAGAAGAAGAAGGAGAAGAGTAGGAAGAAAAAGAAGACAAAGAAGGGGAAGTAGAAAAAGAAGAAGAGGAAGAAGAAGAAGATGAAGATAATGATTATAAAGAAGAAGAAGAAGACTTAGAAGATACAAAAGTAGTAGAAGAAGATGAAGAGGAAGAGGAAGAGGAAGAGGAAGAAAAAGAAAAAGATGAGGAAGAAGACGAAGAAGAAGTACAAAAACATGAAGAAGAAGAAGAAGGGGAAGAAGTAGATAAAGAAGAAGAGGAGGAAGAAGATGAAGAAGAATAAGAAGAAGAAGAGGAAGAAGTTGAAGTAGAAGAAGGTGACCAAGAGGAAGAAGAAAGTGGAAGACGACGACGAAGAAGAAGAAGAATAAAAGTAGAAGTTGAGGAAGAAGAAGAAGACAAAGAAGAAGTGGAAATGGAAGAAGAAGAAGAAGAAGAAGAAGACGAAGATGAAGAAGAAAAATGAGTGGAAGAAGATGAAGAAGAAGAAGAAGAGGAAGAAGACAAAGAAGAAGAAGACGAAGAAGAAGATGAAGAAGAAGAAGAAGAAGAAGAAGAAAATAAAGAAGAAGAGGAAGAACAAGATAAAGAAGAGGAAGAATAAGAAGAAGAAGAAGAAGAACATGATGAAGATGAAGAAGTTGAAGAAGAAGAAGAAAAGAAGAAGAAGAAGAAGAAGAAGAAGAAGAAGAAGATTAAGACACGAAACAAGAAGAAAATGACAAAGAAGTAGAACAAGAGGAAGGTGAAGAAGGAGAAGATAAAAAAGAAGAAGAAAAAGATGAAAACAATGAAGATGAAGTAGAAGAAAAAAAAGATAAAGAAGAAGAAGAAGAAGGCCTAGAAGAGATGAAAGAAGAAGAAGAAGAAGAAGAATAAGAAGAAGTAGAAGATGATGATGATGAAGAAGAAGAAGAAGAGGAATAAGAATAAGAATAAGAAGAAGAAGAAGAAGAAGAAGAAGAAGGAGAAGAAGAAGAAGAAGAAGAAAAGGAAGAAGCAGAAGAAGAAGAAGCAGAAGAAGAAGAAGAAGAAGAAGAAGAAGAAGAAGAGGAAGAAGAAGTAGAAGGAGAAGAAGAAGAAGAAGAAGAAGAAGAAGAAGAAGGCAAAGAAGAAGAAGAAGATGAAGAAGAAGAAGAAGAAGAAGAAGAAGGAGAAGAAGGAGAAGAAGGAGAAGAAGGAAGAGAAGAAAAAGAAGCAGAAGAAGGAGAGGAAGAAGAAGAAGAAGAAGGAGAAGAGGGAGAAAAAGAGGAAGAACAAGAAGAAGAAAAAGAACAAGAAGAAGAAGAAGAAGAAGAAGAAGAAGACGAAGAAGAAGAAGAAGATGAAGAAGAAGAAGAAGAAGAAGAAGAAGGAGAAGAAGGAGAAGAAGGAGAAGAAGGAAGAGAAGAAAAAGAAGCAGAAGAAGGAGAGGAAGAAGAAGAAGAAGGAGAAGAGGGAGAAAAAGAGGAAGAACAAGAAGAAGAAAAAGAACAAGAAGAAGAAGAAGAAGAAGAAGAGGAAGAAGCAGTGAAAGAAGATGAAGAAGAAGAAGAAGCAGTAGGAGAAGAAGAAGAAGAAGAGGAAGAAGGAGAAGAAGGAGAAGAAGATGAAGAAGAAGAAGAAGAAGAAGAGAAGACGAAGAAGAAGAAGAAGAAGAAGAAGAAGAAGAAGAAGAGGAAGATTAAGAAGAAGTGGAAGAAGTAAAAGAAGAAGAAGTAGAAGGAGAAGAAGAATAAAAAGAAGAAGAAGAAGAAATAGAAGAAGAAGCAAAAGAAGAAGATGAAGAAGATGAACAAGAAGAAGAAGAAGAAGATGATGATGATGTCGAAGAAGAAGATGATGAAGAAAAAGTAAAAGAACAAGAAGAGGGACAAGAAGACAAAGAAGAAGAAGTAGAAGAAGAAGAAGAACAAGTAGAAGAAGAAGAAGAAGAAGAAGAAGAAGATGAAGAAAAGGTGGAAGAAGAAGAAGAAGTGGAAGACGATGAAGAAAAAAGAAAATGACAAAGAAGAACAAGAAGAAGTGGAAGAAGAAGAAGATGAACAAGGAGATGAAGAAGAAGAATATGAAAAGGAATAAAAAGAAGAAGTGGAAGAAGAAGAAAATGAAGAAGAAGAAGAAGAAGATGAAGAAGAAGAAGGTGTTGAAGAAGAAGAAGAAGAAGAAGAAGAAGAAGAAGAAGAAGAAGGAGAATAAGAGGAAGAAGAAGAAGAAGAAGAAGAAGAAGAGGAAGAAGAACAAGGGGAAGATGAAGACAAAGAAGAAGGCGATAAAGGGGTAGAAAAAGAGGAAGAAGGAGAAGAAGATGAAGAAGAAGAAGAAGTAGAATAATAATAATAAGAAGAAGAAGAAGGAGAAGAAGAAGCAGAAGTGGAGGTAGACAAAGACGATGAAGAAAGAAGAAGAAGAAGAAGAAGAAGATTAAGAAGAAGAAAAGGAAGAAAAAGAAGAAGAATAAGGAGAAGGAGAAGGAGAAGATGAAGAAGAAGAAGAAGGTGACGAAGAAAAATAAGAAGAAAGAGAAGAAGAAGAAGAAGAAGAAGAAGAAGAAGAAGAAGTTGGAGAAAGAGAAGAAGAAGAAGAAGATGATGATGATGATCATGAAGAAGAATGTGGAGAAGAAGAAGAAGAAGACAAAGAAGAAGAAGAAGAAGAAGATGAAGAAGGCAAAGATGAAGAAGAACAAGAGGATGAAGAAGAAGAAGATAAAGAAGAAGAAGAAGAAGAAGAAGAAGAAGAAGAAAAAGTGAGAGAAGAAGAAGAAGAAGTAGAGGACGAAGAAGAAGAAGAAGAAGAAGAAGGAGAAGATGAAGAAGAAGAGGATGTAG
>JAIUJO010001184.1:10000-12500 GCA_023846275.1 Vanilla planifolia
AAGAAAAAGAAGATGAAGATAATGATTATAAAGAAGAAGAAGAAGAAGAAGAAGAAGAAGACTTAGAAGATACAAAAGTAGTAGAAGGAGAGGAAGAGGAAGAAAAAGATACAGAAAAAAAAGAGAAAGAAGACGAAGAAGTATAAAAACATGAAGAAGAAGAAGAAGAGGAAGAAGTAGATAAAGAAGAAGAAGAGGAGGAAGAAGAGTCACTTATTTGTCTCACAAGTTTGATCTCCTATTCAATATTAGTAATTATCAAACTATTTTTTCTTTTATTATCATCTAAATTGGTTTTTATCTTAAACAACAAAAGTTATACCACTCAATTAGAAAAGAAACTGGCCAAAGGAATATTCAATTCAACTAAGAAAGGTATCAATCATTACATTTGAAACTCTTAATATAATTATCATATATAATATTAAAACTTTAATAACTCCAGAATAATTCAGATTCAATGATAATTTTTGTAGATATATAAACATACATATATATACACACATAATTAAGTTTTGATAAATGATTATTGAGAGATGTATATATGTTCATAGATATATATTATTCAAGAATTATGAAGGAATAAGTGTACAAATTAGGAGAAAAATCTAAGAAAAATATTCATATGTACTATAAGAATGATTATTTTAGATTCTTGAACAATTAACTTGATAAAGTAGATTAAATATATTAAATGTTTATTAAAGTTATTATAACATAGTTTTTAAAACTAAAATATCTATCATATTTTTAAAACAACATTTTATTAAAAGATTTTATAAATTTTAAATTTTGTTATGCTTTTGAAAATTTAGCTAACTTAAATAATATAAGAAATAAAATTAATTGGCTAAAAGTTCTTTCTTTAATAATGCTTTAAACATTTAACAAGTTCTCTAACAGATGTTAAACATTCTATCAAGAAATATTTGTTAGTTTAAAGTCGGCCATCATTTTTATATTCTATTAAAAAATCATCGAACCATTTGATAATTGACTGATTGCTAGTCCATTAAAAATTGGATAATTTAATAGCTTAGTTTATTAATGGTCATATGGGGTTGCCAAAATCAACCTCTATAAAATTCTAATTAGTCTATTTAATGGACATTGGATAACTAGATTAATAATGATATCATAATAATTAGACTATCTAATAAATATTAAATAAAAACATGTTAAAAATTGAGTTCTTTTAGAAAATTATCAAACTATTTGATGGATAATCTCATTGTCAGCAACTCAAAATTGAGCAATATCAAAAGGCTATAGAAATGTTTGATAAACAATTTTGGTCATCATTAAATGGTACAACATTCAATATGTTAAATAGTTTATTAAATTTGGTATATCGAAAATGTACAAATTATGGAACATGTTCAGATCGTCTAATGGGTGGTAAAGTCTACTTGGCTAATTGGCTAGGTAAAGAAGAAGAAGTGACGAAGAGGAAGAAGAAAGAGGAAGACGAAAAAGTAGAAGAAGAAGAATAAACTCCTTTTTCTCTTTCCACTCGGTCTTCTTCTTCTTCTTCTTCCTCTTTTTCTTCTACTTCTTCGTCTTTTTCTTTTTCTTTCTTCTTCTTCTTCTTGTCCTTCTCCATCTTGCACTCCTTCTTCTCCTTACACTTGTTCTTCTTCTTCTTCTTCTTCTTCTTCTTCTTCTCCTTCTTCTTTTTCCCCATCTTCTTGTCCTTCTTCTACTACTACTTCTTCTTCTTCTTCTTCTACTTCTTCTTCTTCTTCTTCTACTTCTCCTTCTTCTTTCTTCTTCCTCTTGTCCTTCATATTTTTCTTCACCTTCTTCTTCTTTTTGCATTTCTTCCTCATGTTCTTCTTTTTCTTCTTCTTCTTTTCTTTATTTTCTTCTTCTACTTTTTCTTCTTCTTCTTCTTTTGCTTAGTTTTCTTCACCTTCTTTTTCTTCTTCTTCTTCTTCCTCTTCTTCTTCTTCTTCTTCTTGTGCATCATCATGATCATCATCATCATCTTCTTCTTCTTCTTCATATTCTTCGTCTTCTTCTTGTTCCTCTTCTTCTTCATCTTCTTCTTCTTCTTCTTCTTTCTCTTCTTCTTCATCTTATTATTTTTCTTCTTCTTCTATTTTTCTTCTTCTCTTTCTTCTTCTTCTTCTTCTTGGCCTTGTACTTCTTCTTCTTCTTTTTCTTCACCTTCTTTTTCTTGTACTACTAGTTTTTCTTCTTCTTCTTCTTCTTCTTCTTCTATTTCTTCTTCATCTTTGTCTTCTTCTTTTTTTCCTTCTTCTTTGTCTTCTTCTACTTCCTATCTTCTTCTTCTTCATCTTCTTGTTCTTGATCATCTTCTTATTCTTTTCTTCTTCTTTTTCTTCTTCTTCTTTTTATTATTCTTTTCCTTATTTTTCTTTGCCTTCTTCTACTTCTTCTTCATCTTCTTCTTCTTCTTATTCGCGATCTTCTCCTTCTTCTTTTTCTTATTCGTCATCATCATCAACGTCATCTTCTTCTTCTTCTTCAACTTCTT